>JARVZY010002271.1:0-66000 GCA_030686995.1 Artemisia argyi | reverse complement strand
AATTAAAAATGGGCCAACAGTGTAGCAAAGTTGTCTTGGCATTTGCCCATTGGCTTAGAAACTTTGGGTTGGTTACTGTTCATGTACTTTTTACCATAGTTATCCCGTAATATGTTTAATCTTTGTGATTATAGAGCTATGGCACACCTAATCTTTGTACGAGTAAACATTATCCACACATTATCTCTAAAGAACAATCCAGACACACTGTTAAATATTTGATGTCTGTCTTCTCTCTTTCATCTCTTCACAATCCAAAACCATCCCTCCTCTTTCTCATGCCTACGATTAACACACACACCCCCCAAATTCTAGTAACCCCTTTTGGCCACCGGAAATTACTTCCTTCAAAATTTATATGAGGTTGTGTGTATCCGCTAGATTTTTTTGTTGTTGGAGGTAATTAATCATTCATCAAAGAAACGAAAAGGTATTTTTCTTTTTTGGTTTCATTTCTATAAATCGACGATATGGAACTTCTTTTTGCTCTTTATGCTTGATTATGATTTACTTTTGGTTAATTCATGATTTAATTTAGATATTTGTTTAATTTAAATCTTTATTTCAAATTAGGGTTTTGTTAATTTGGGGTTTTTCTTGATTTGTTTTGCAGGTTGTCTTGCTGATGATCTTTGCAGCTAAACCTGTTGAGTGGTTTGTTTCCAACTTTGTGATGATCAGAGACCACAAATCTCAAGTGGCGTTTGAGCTAATTTCATTTACCGATGATATCGAAATGTGTATGATGATGAATAAGATAGTTGACATGTTTAACATGATTTTGCGGGGTGTTTGTTTAACCGTATTTTTGGGCTTATGAACTTATGAGGGTTTAGCTTATGCTTCATAAGCCCATTTTCCGACTCATTTTGAAACTTAAGCCTTATATAAGCTTATTGTGGTAAGCTCATAAGTTTCAAAATAAACCAATTAAATGAGCTTATAAAACATAAACCAAAAACACATAAGGCCGAAAACAAGCTTACAAACACCCCACAACAATGATGTCATTGTACATAGGAGAGTATTTTTCTCTAAATTTGAATTATGACATAATTGTTTCCCTTCGTTATACGAGTCTTTATTACGCTGATTCAATTTAACACCGTCATTTGTAAGGAACTATATCACTCTTATTATAACAAAATTATGTATTGTTATCATATTTAGCGACAACTTTTCTTTCTAATTCAGGCTACAGTGGATGAAGATTATGACAGCGATGTGAATTTCTTAGGTGAGGAGACTGAGGAGGAAAAGAAAGCTTCTGAAGAACGTGCAGCAGTGAAGGCATCTGGAAAGAAAAAAGAATGTAAGCTCAGTTTCATGTTATCGCTGTAAATCTATATAAATGATTCTTCTATACAATAGAAACACGTAGGAAAAAAACTAGAAACTGATTTGGCCAATTAAAAATCATGATTGTCTAATAATCAAGCTTCAAATGCAAGTTAAAACACCTCCTAAATAAAAAACCAATATAACCACGTTTTTAGTACTGTTAAGCATATGCGTTTGGCTACTATTCGTGAGGTTTGTTGAATTCTCTTATAAAAAAATATTTT
Organism: Artemisia argyi; assembly: GCA_030686995.1. NCBI lineage: Eukaryota > Viridiplantae > Streptophyta > Magnoliopsida > Asterales > Asteraceae > Artemisia > Artemisia argyi. Next base: position 64,435 of record JARVZY010002271.1, on the reverse strand, counting down.
GGGAGTTCTTGGAGTTGAAGTGTGGAGTCGTTTCTTATCTTTTCTTTCTATTAGTATTTCCTTCATGATTAATAATGGGTAAAATTTAGGTTTTGTGGAAAATTGGTAGTTTCTAAAAGTGACGAGGGGAATGAACATTGGTTTCTCAGGTTATTCAATACATTCAGTTTCTTCAACAGAACGACTCTATGACTTTTGTGTATTTATTTTTTGTGCGTAGCAGCAACCACAGGTTACTATTAACAAAATTGATGGTATTTGGACATGTTGTAGTATGTGAAGTGCGTATATTAAAAACAAATAGATACTCGGTTTTCTTTTTATACTTTGATATAACATCCATCAATAGTAATGCATCTTTTAGCTTTATACTTGCCATCATGCGTTACTTTATTTTAATCTTGAACTGGAATATGGATGTTCGCTTTGTTCTTTAAACAGTTTACTTAAGCATTGGGATTTTTCCTAATCGCAAGGAATCCACGACTCCACAGTAATATAAAGTTTGATTTAGTCTGCGGTTGAGTCTAGAAACTCAGATTGACCCATATGGAATTTATAATTCATTAGCAGTGCCTATCAATAGTTCCATACTACTACTTGCAACTCTAAAGAATGCTGATTCATGGCAAATCCAAAATGACTTAGTATTACTTTGATGCAACTGATTGTATTTTTATGCCTTAAATTATTGTTACTAAGTTCATGAAGGTTAATGAAAAATAGCACGTTGAGCCAACATACATAAGACAGTGTACTTTGTTAATTCAATTTCTATAATTTGCACAATGGGTAATAAATGTGATTTCTAAAATTTTAAAAATAGCTTTTATAAACAGTTGATACTTAACAGAAAACGAGAACTTGTTTTTTTTTGTTTTTTGTACTTCTAATTAATCGTACCATAGTTGAATGATTATTATTCATTATTTGAGGTGCTTTGGTATATACATACATATGAACTGTATTCTTTAGAAAATGGAAATTTGGGTAAAGTAATTCTTTAGTGTGGCTCTTCAAAACTGAAATTATTGCTTTGTTTATTTGATAAGATAGTGGTCATATAAATAAATGAACCATTAACTCTTCCGACGGTTGTGGAGAACAAGCAGTGTAGTGAGTATTTACGTTGTCATAATTGCATAGATGTGGTCATTCTATTTATGAGTTTGATTCAAAATGGTTAATAAAGTTTGCATTGTTTGATAATAGGATGTTAATTATTAATGTTTGTATTTTATACTATGCATCGGATCAAGAGAAGATACCACCAAAATTGGGTCTGCTGGTGTGCGGATTGTCAAGCGATTGTCACGCTTGAGTTTGAGAATGACTAGAAAAGTTGATTGAATGTAACTTTTGGATTCTTGAATGAAGGCATTACAATCAACCATGCGTACCGTCCTGACTTCGCTTGCTTTAAGCTTGACATGATACAAGCGCTTTAAGCCCTACCCCAAGGGAAAAGGGAATGGCCCTTCCTCTTTCCTTCTATTGAGACTGACAAATTTCTGGTAATTATTCCAACATGACCGCATAGTTGTTTTCCAGTTGCAACAATCACATGATGACCAAGAAAGTTTTTTTAACAATGGTCTTTGTTTTCCAGGAATTAAGTGGCCAAAAGATCTATCCTGGTATGCTATTAAGCTTGTTCTATTCGATTTGCAGATATAAAATATTTGTTTTTATGTTATTGTGTTTTTTGGTTGTGGAATATTGATGTTGAACTAAAAAATGTAGGATATTTTCGACTGTAAAGTTGTAGAGTGAGAGGAATAGAGTTGTTCCTGCAAAAATGAAAATCGAAAATCTTCAAGTTAAGATATATGCATATTCATTTGTGACTATTTTCTTTTGTAGCCGGTTTTAATGTGGAAAAAGTTCAATATAAGAATGTGATCTTCACGGTTTGGGATGTCGGTGTCCAAGAAAAACTGCGGCCATTGTGGATAGGGCTGCAATCAAGTCAAGTTTTTATCAAGCAACTCGAGCTCGAGCTCAAGCTTGACTCGATCAAGCCAAGCTTTTAACAAGTTCAAGCCCAAAAAATAGCTCGAAACATATAACAAGCCAAGCTCAAGCTTTTGATAGCTTGGCTGATGAGACGAAAAATGTACCGCTTTTAGGGGGTCATTTGAGCCCTAATTCGAGATTATTTGATCAATTACTGCCCTAAATTGTTCCTTTTGTCATTTTAGGTACTTTAGAGAAGAAATCTGGAAAGGGAAGCATTTTGAACGTTTTTGGGGCGAAAAAGTGAAGAAAACAACAAAGTCTCCAAATCATGCTGAAATTGGTAACTGACGGCGTCAGGAATTGTATGTGACGCCGTCACTCATGGACAAAGAGGTGGATAATTAAATACACGTGACGCGCCAGAATGTTTTGGAGATTTAACACGTGACGGCGTCACCAAGGCCGTCACGTTCAAATTACAAAAGACGGCCAAGAAGTGGATAACAAGGGACAGCGTCAGATCTGGATCTATGCAATCCGTGGTGTTTTATGGCGGCGAGTTGACGGCGTCAGACCTATAACGTGACGCTGTTAGACCCAAAAATCTAATATAGTTTTCTATTTTTCATTTGTAAAGGAGGAGAACTTTGGAATAGTTTTGGAGAAACCCTAGCACGAATTTTACCTTACTTTTAAGGGTTCCAAACCCTTATTTCATCCATATTTGATTGAAGATAAGTTTTCCAATAATCATTCAATATGTCTATGTGTTGTTTGATTATATCTTATGCTTGTCTTTACTTTAACATGCTAGGCTAGGTTTTCTTTGTGTTTGCTTAGATGTAATGAAACCTAGTTATTGATTATTGGTTGGTTGTTTGTTTATAATTGTTGTGGATGAATGATATCAATGTTAGGCTTAAGAAAACTGACAGACTTTCAATTGGTAACATGCTTGAACATCTTAAGAAACATGAATCGGATGTGTACTACGATTAATTGGATAGATTTAATGCATGAGTAACTACTAAGGAGGCCATGTTAGGAGCTAGTAGTCGGCTCGACATAGGAAGAGGTAGAAGTTTATAAACTTAGGGAAGATCGTACACGGCCCTACGAATGGTATTAAGGAATATAACCCGTCATCCATGCAATTGTAACAAACTAATCAACTAGTAAAAGATAGCTAGGGAGTAGTGAAATCTAAGTAAACACATTTCTCTTATCACTGTTTTTCTCCATATTTACTTTCGTGTCATTTTATTTTATTTTCATTGCATTGGTAGTTATTTGGGTTAGTTGATTAGGAACTAATTCCGCCCATTCTTCCAAAACCCGAGATTTTTACTTGTTTTCCATAAAATATAAAAATACAAAAAGAATCATCCCTCATCTCTAGACGTAGTTTAATTAAGTTTTAACCCTAGTGAACACTATTCTTTGAGTTGAACGATTAATCCCCCGGTACTTGCCACTACACTATACTACATCGGTCAGGTACACTGCCTGGTGGGGATTGCAAGATTCTCAAGATCCCTTGAGAGGTAAAACATTTTGCAAGGTTGCAAAACCACGCATCAAGTTTTTGGCGCCGCAGCCCGGATAATAGTTATTGTCTAGGTTGAAATTTCTTTTTATTAGGTATACTTTTTAGATTCCTTTCTAGTAAGATTTTTATTTTTATTTTTATAGGTCTTCTTTAGTCTATCTTTTTCTTCGTTCCTTTGTTCGTAACCATTACCTTCCGCCATCATAGAAGGTGGTAATCTCTTTGACCCCATCAACCCACCACAACAAAACCATCCACAAAACCCACCACAACCAAATCAACCTCCTAGACCCCGAACTTTAGGAGAGTACTCCCGTCCTAGCCACCAAGGCTATCGAAACACCATTGAGCTCACTCAAGGAGCCAATGTGTCTCCCTTGCAATCCGACACCATCCAGTTGGTGCAAAGCGGATGTGCATTCCATGGACTTTGTTCCGAAGATCCTAATCAACATCTCAAGGATTTCCTAAAAATCATAGATTCCATAGACCTTGATGTTGAAACTCGAGAGACGACCCGATTGCGTCTTTTCCAATTCTCTCTACGTGACCAATCTAGTCAATGGCTTGAGCGTTTACCCGCGGGATCCATCACCTCTTGGGATGATCTCACCACTCGTTTCCTTGCTCAATTTTCCCACCGGGGAGAACTACCAAGCTTAGAAATGACATATTGATGTACCAACAACGTCAAGGTGAAACTCTCTATGAAGCATGGACTCGTTTCAAGGACTTACTCCAAAAAGTCCTTCATCATGCATAGATCTTTGGCTCCAAGTCCAAATTTTCTATGACCACATCAATCTCTCCACGAGGCAAACCATTGACCAAGCGGCCGGTGGCAAGCTACGTGATCGAAGTGCGGAAAAATCATGGGAACTCATAGAAGATCTTGGTCTCTATGACAACGAAAGTTGGAATGATCCCCGTGATTTGAACAAAACGGTCAAGGCAATATCTTTGCCTTCGAACAATTCATGCACTCCCGACCGTAGGATCATGGAACTTGAAGACCAAGTCAAGTTTCTCATGAAATCCTACGAAGCTCCTAAACCTTCAAGCCAAGTGAACAAAATCACATCTTCGTGCGAATTATGTAGTGGTCCCCACGACACTAGTGATTGCATGGAACTCCCCGAACAAGCTTTTGCAGATTAGGCATCCTCGCGTACCGACGGAGCGGGAGACAAGTGGTACACTTTTTAACCCGAGCCAAACCCTTACGGTGATTCATATAACCCCTATTGGAAAAATCACCCAAACTTTAGGTGGAAACAAAGCCAAAACACACCCCAAAATAATTCCTCCAATCCACCTAATCGTTATCAATCAAGCGGTCCACCTTCTAACCGTACTTTCAACAACAATCCTTCCAACAACTCTGGTAGTACCAATAATCTTGAAGGATTGATGTCCAAATTTATGGCTTCTCAAGAAGCTCGTATAGCTAAGTTTGAATCCGAATTCAATCAAAAAACAAGCGGAAATGACCAATAAAATCGACAACTTGTTGAAAGCCCTCAACAACTAAGTGCTAACTACACCAAGGAAGGACACTAGGGACACTAGTAGCGGAACCCAAATTAAGGACCCCTCATCATCCAAACACGTCCACTTTGTCAACGTAGTCACTATTAAGCCAGTCGATAATAATAGGGAAGAAAGTGATAAGGATGAGATTAAGGAAGTTGAGGATAAAAAGGAAGAGAAAGCAGAGGAAGTAGAAAATGTAGGGGACTACTTCGAAAGGTTACCTACCAAGGAAGAACGGGAATACCATAAGGATTTATTCGATGACCCCGAAACACCATACGTCCTTGGTTCACCAATCATCAAAGCGGGTGATCCCTCTAACATCAACATACCATGCAACTTTGGTCATGTGCATGTGTGGAAATCCTACATCGATCTTAGATCTCCCATAAATATTATGACTAGGACCTAGGATGATTCCCAACACGGGGTGGATGAGTAACTTTCTGGGAAGAGTAAAATGATTGCACGTCTTTGTAGGAAACCTCACTTACGTTACCAAATTTGTGATTGTAGAAGATATTCTTCCGGTAATAGATAGTTGCCTAAGTCAAGTAGTGCTCGGAAAGCCATTGGTTGAGACATCTAAGATGAATTATCACCCATCTCTCGGGATAGTTAGGTTCAAGGATGAGAGTGATGAGATAACTTACCAAATGCCCTATAAGATTGAACAATTCCGTCTTTTATTAAACATCGAAAAGGAACACAAGCAAGCGGTCTACTATAGGAATGATGAGGATAGACGTAGAGGAGTAGACTATGTTATGAATAGAGTATTTGGTTTCTACAAGGAATGCTTGCAACTAGGTCCGGAATACAAAACCAAGATTGAAGATGACCTAGAGAATGTGACCAACGACGAGGTCACGTAATAGCCAGTGACTTTGAGTCTAGCTACAAGACTCGTAAATAAAGAAAAACGCTTCTTTGGAGACAACCCAAGCTTTATTTATTCTATTTGTTTATTTGTTTGATTTTATTTGTTTCCGTATGCGTGCTTTATTTTTATTGTTTGTGGCTCATGTTCCAAAATAAATTGTGAAAATGCTTTACCTTGTTGTTCAACTTCGTCTTAACTTCATATAAATGTATTTCGTAAAAAGATAAGTGTAAGAGCAATCGAAATTTGTTTATAAGAACGGAATTGGACATGGACCACAACAATATTAAATGAACATGCATATTAGTATTTGTGTGAGTCTAATGCTTGTATCGAGTCATAATGACGTATTGCAGGAATTCCAGGAATTAAGGCGTGAGTTTTTCCAGAAATTTTCCGGAAACTTAACATAAGATTTCTGTCAGAGCACTCTGACGGCGTCAGGTGTAAAAAAATCTGAAAAATTTTGCAAGTTTTGTTTTTCTCCCGAAGTCTTAAAGTTTTTGTTAATTTTTTAGTTTTATAAACTTTAGAAAATTTGCAAATATTAATTCCACAAGCATTATATATATATATATATATATATATATATATATATATAGATTACCGCCGATTTTACGCGAGGTTTGCCTTGATTGTTTTCTCAGGTTTAACAGGTTATATTGGACAAGAAGATGATTTATATTTCTGGAGGGAAGCTTTCAACGTTCATTTTCTTGGAGGAGAATTTAACCATGTTACCACATTATCCACACCGAACGATTCAGGGGAGTATTTGTTTCATTCTTTTATCTTCATTACTTTTACAACTTTTTTATTGAATATTTGGGACAATGTTCAGCCTAAGTGTAAGGGGAGGGTAAATGATGATACCTTAGAGAATGCAATTGCACTTGAGTTTGTTTGTTCAAAAGTATGTGTGTAATAAAACTAAGAGAAATACTTATTAGGGCAATTTTATCGTCAAATTTAAAATTTTTTACAACATTTAGGAGTGAAGATTTAGTTTTAATGAGCGTCTCATGGATAGGAGTTGTATAACTAGCACGAAAAACCGTACCACTCAAAATTTTCCACCTCAAATATGTGAGGTTTGCCCCAAGATTTGTCAGGAAAATATGCTTATAAGTGTACCGGTAGTACTTAGATTCTAGAACTTGCGTTAGTGATGCATCCTGAGACCGCTAGTGAGACTACATTCGTGTAGTAGGATTTACTACATGATAAGAGGCGTTAGGATAACCTTTGTGTTTAAACCCGTATCATAATTACTTGACCAATGAAGTCATAATTACTTGACTAATAAAGTCAATTAATTTTTCCCACACCTTTGCGATGTACTAATTTTTAGTACACGATAACCCTAGTATACCCCTCTGAGCCTATTTTTTTCGTTTCTAACTTTAAGCATTTTACTTAAAGGTAGATTTTGTTTACAATCCACCCCAAATGTACACCAAAATCGCCTTAACCTTTCTTGTATGCACTCAGCTTTAGTGCATTATTGTTATATGTTTAAACCCTTAGTTAATTGTCTAATTGATTATATGGTTGCTAAGTCGAGTCATATCTTGTATATATTGTTTTGGGGGCAAATTATAAAAAAAAAATATTATACTTGCCACGTATTCATCTTCTGGGTAGTGAACAATTTTTTTTTCATTTTCAGCATCATTAATTTGTCTTTTTTACATCTTCTGGGTAATATGTGACTTGCTCGACCGGTACCAAGCTCCACCACTACCCAGAAGATGAATAGGTGGCAAGTATAATACTTTTTTTATAATTTGTCCTACCGGTAAATCTTTAGTTTATATATCCCAAGTGTTTTGCTCACCGGAACACCATTGCCACCAACATGAACTGTGGAGTTTGTTAGACTTCTTGGATCGTTTTAAGCACTAGGGTTAACAATAATAATGACAATAATCATGCGCAACGGAATTAACAAAACATCATTATTATTGAACAAGGTTTCTTCATCATCATCTTCACTACAACTAATCTAGGCGTCTACAATAAGACTACGCCTAGACACACACACCTTTGCTAGTCGACTACATTATGGAACTTAATTATAAAAACCCTAACCCTTGATCTCTTTATATAATAGAGCTTTAGGGTTTACAAACTACTATGAGAGACTAATAAATAAATCTTCTTTAACAAGCAAGTCCCTTGTGTTTTATTCTTCTTTATTTGAAGAATTCTTCCATGTCACTTTAAGTCCTTCATGTTTCATTCTTTCTTGTTTTGTATCATCAAATCTAATACACCCAACATGAACACACTACCACCATTTCCTTGATCTCTACATTATTTTCATTACTCTGGTACCCTTCACGGACCGAGAAACATCTCTATCACCACTCGTAACTCAACCACAGCCACACACCCGACCACCACCGAAAACATATCTATCTCTCTCTCTCTCTCTCTCTCTCTCTCTCTCTCTCTCTCTCTCTCTCTCTCTCTCTTGTTGATACCGAAGATCCAAGGTAGATAATCTATGTACTTTCGAGGGTATTGAAGTTTAATAACGAATAAAAACTAATAAAAATGTAATAAATAATGGTTTGGTATTATGTTGGTGTCGAGAGGAATGATTCAGTATGTATGTGAAATGTGGGATGTTTCGGGTTGCAATTAAGGTGTTTGATGAAATGCCTTAAAGAGATGTGGGGTGTTAGAATACGGTTATTTCGTGTTATTTACATGATGGGAAGTAAATAACGGCGGCTGTTGTGGCAGTGGTGGTGGTTTCAGGTAGAAATAACGGCGGCTGTTGTGATAGTGGTGGTGGTTTCTGGTAGAAATAACAGCGGCGAATGGTGGAGATGTTTTTTTTTTTTTTTTTTTTTTTTTTTTTTTTTTATTATTTTTTTTTATGGTTTGTGTGATGAGGAAAGAGGAATTGAGAGGAAGGAGAAGGTGTGTGGTGGGTTGAGGTGGTCGGAGCGGAATTGGTAGTCGGAGTGGGTGGTGATGGTAGGGCAAATTATATAAAAAAAATATATTATACTTGCCACTTATTCATCTTCGGGGTAGTGGTGGAACTTGGTACCGTTTGAGCAGGTCACATATTATCCAGAAGATGAAAAAAAGACAAGTTAATGGTGCTGAAAATGAAAAATTTTTGTTCACTACCCAGAAGATGAATACGTGGCAAATATAATACTTTTTTTTTTAAAAATTTGACGATCGGGACTCATGGGTTAAGTACTATTGTTATGGAGTAATGGGGAAGAACATCATATATTACCCCCATATGTGCGTTAATCTTAAAAAGTACTACAAGTGTTTTAATTATCTTAATTCGAGTAATTAGAATAGTTGATTGTAAAATATGTAAAAGTTCAAGTGTAAGGGGAATACAAATCCCCTATGATGTATTATTTTGGATGGTAGAGCAAGAGTGTATGAAAAAAAAAAAAAAAAAAAAAAGAGAGAAAAAACATACGGACTACCATCCCGTTTCCTTTTATGTTTTTAATTAGTTTATGATTAGCTTAAGTCGAGTCGAGTCTTGGCTTAGCAACGCCACATTGTACATGTAATTGACCAAGATGATTAACTCGACACCAGTAAAGATTGCCTTTATCCAATTGATGAAGCGAAAAGTGTACCACTTTTGGGGGGTCATTTAAGGCCAAAGTCGAGATTATTTGATCAAATATTGCCCTAAATCGTTCCTTTTGTCATTTTAGGTACTTTTGAGAATAATTTTACAAAAGGAAGTATTTTGGACGTTTTTGCAGCGAAAAAGTGCAGAAAACGACAAAGTCTCAAAAGCATGCTGGAAATTGCCTTTGACGGTGTCACAATGTGTTAGTGATGGTGTCATGAGTTGACAAAAGGGTGGATAGTCAAATACACGTGACGCGCTATAATGTTTTGTGAATGGGGTCTGACGGCGTCATGAACAAATATTCCAAGGCCATCAAGAGTAATTGTAAAAAGTGACGGCCCAGAACCCATATAGAGTGACGGTGTCAGAAGTAGATCTAGGCAATACGAGTTTAATTTGGCTGGGAGTTGACGGCGTCAGACTTAACTCTTGACACCGTCAGATTGTAAAATCTATGTATAGTTTTCTAGTTTTCATTCATTGTGTGCAACTTTGAGGGAATAAAACCCAAGACGAATTTTCCAGCTTTTTGAAGGGTTTTAACCCTTTGTTTCTTCCATGTTCAATTGAAGATAAGTACTTCATTAAATCATTCAATATGTCTATGTATTGTTTGATTATATCTTACGCTTGTCTTCTCTTTAACATGATAGGCTAGGTTTCTTTCGTGTTTGCGTAGATGTAATGAAACCTAGATGTTAATTATTGGTTGATGGTTTGTTTATAATTGTTGTGGATGAATAAATTCGATGTTAGGCTTAAGAAAACTGGCAGACTTCCAATTGGTAACTTGCTTGAACGTCTTAAGAAACATGATCGGAGGTGTACTACGATTTATTGGTTGTATTTAATGCGTAGGCAACTGCTAGTGATACTACGTTAGGAGCTAGTAGTCGGCTCGACCTAGAATGAAGTAGAAGCCTATAGAGTTAGGGAATATCGTACATGGCTCTATGACTAGTATTAAGAAATATAACCCGTCATCCATGCAATTGTAACAAGCTAATCAACCGGTAAAAGATATCTAGGGAGTAATGAAATCTAAGTAAACATACTTTCTCTCATTATTGTTTACACCACAATTTAGTTTAAGTTTATTTTATTTTATTTTGATTGCATCTTTAGTTAATTGGGTTAGTTGATTAACAACTAATTTTGCCCACTCCTTCAAAACCCGAGATTTTACTTGCTTTCATTTAAAATATAAAAATACAAAAAGAATCATCACTCACCCTTAGACCTAGTTTAGTAGAATTTTAACCCTAGCGAACACTATTCCAAGAGTTGAATGATCAATCCCCCGGCACTTGTCACTATACTATACTACAACGAACAGGTACACTGCCTGGTGGGGATTGTAAGCTTCTCAAGATCCCTTGAGAGGTAAAACCTTTTGCGAGGGCGCAATTCCACGCATCACCAACAAAACCGTGTTTATCATATCTCTACACCTCACGTTACAACCCTTTTAAAAAGAGCTCTTTGATAGTTTATCCTAGGTTTTTACTCAAAGTGATGGAGGTTTGATCCTTTCCCAAGCCTATGGTAATCTATGTGCTATGACAGGTAGTGAGAGATATTTTTCATTTTCATATTGTGATATATACTTTTATTACACCCGAGAGATGTGAGTATCTAAACACTATTTGTAAGGTGCTAGTGTATAATTTCCATGCTTGTTTTGGTTGAAGTGGAACGATTATTTGTTGTAATTACTTTTATATTAGTGTTAAATGACTCCTAGCTTGTATTTTGATTAGAAGAAAAGCGCATTTGCTTGAGGACAAGCAAATCTCAAGTGTAAGGGTATTTGATGAGACGAAAAGTGTACCGCTTTTAGGGGTCATTTAAGCCCTAATCCGAGATCATTTGATCAATTATTGCCCTAAATCGTTCCTTTTGTCATTTTAGGTACTTTGGAGAATAAATTTGGAAAAGAAATCATTTTGGACGTTTTTGGAGCGAAAAAGTGAAGAAAACGATAAAGTTTCCAAATCATGCTGAAGTTGGTACCTGACGGCGTTAGGAATTGTATATGATGCTGTCACTCATGGACAAAGAGGTGGATAATTAAATACACGTGACGCGCCAGAATGTTTTAGAGATTTAACACGTGATGGCGTCACCAAGGCCGTCACGTTCAAATTACAAGAGACGGCCAAGAGGTGGATAACAAGGGACGCCGTCAGATCTGGATCTAGGCAATTCGTGGAGTTTTATGGCGGCGAGTTGATGGCGTCAGACCTATAACGTGACGCCGTCAGACCAAAAAATCTATATATAGTTTTCTATTTTTCATTTGTAAAGGAGGAGAACTTTGGGATAGTTTTGGAGAAACCCTAGCACGAATTTTACCTTACTTTTAAGGGTTTCAAACTCTTGTTTCATCCATGTTTGATTGAAGATAAGTTTTCCAATAATCATTCAATATGTCTATGTGTTATTTGATTCTATCTTATGATTGTCTTTACTTTTACATGCTAGGCTAGGTTTTCTTTGTGTTTGCTTAGATGTAATGAAACCTAGTTATTGATTATTGGTTGGTTGTTTGTTTATAATTGTTGTGGATGAATGATATCGATGTTAGGCTTAAGAAAACTGGCAGACTCCCAATTGGTAACATGCTTGAACGTCTTAAGAAACATGAATCGGATGTGTACTACGATTAATTAGTTATATTTAATGCATAAGTAATTACTAAGGAGACCATGTTAGTAGTCGACTCGACATAGGAAGAGGTAAAAGCTTATAGAGTTAGGTAAGATCGTACACGGCCCTACGAATGGTATTAAAGAATATAACCCGTCATCCATGCAATTGTAACAAACTAATCAACTAGTAAAAGATAGCTAGGGAGTAGTGAAATCTAAGTAAACACATTTCTCTTATTATTATTTTTCTCCATATTTACTTTCGTGTTATTTTATTTTATTTTTATTGCATTGGTAGTTATTTGAGTTAGTTGATTAGCAGCTAATTTCGCCCATTCTTCCAAAACCCGAGATTTTTACTTGCTTTCCATAAAATATACAAATACAAAAATAATCATCCCTCATCTCTAGACCTAGTTTAATTAAGTTTTAACCCTAGCGAACACTATTTTTTGAGTTGAACGATCAATCCCCCGGTACTTGCCACTACACTATACTATATCGGTCAGGTACACTGCCTGGTGGGGATTGCAAGCTTCTCAAGATCCCTTGAGAGGTAAAACCTTTTGCAAGATTGCAAAACCATGCATCATTGGCTCGAGCTCGTATCAAGCTTTTTTGAGCTTTAATATAAAAATATTTCCATTATAAATTTATATAACTAAGTAGGGATAATTTGAGTATTAACATAATTATAACGACTTACTTTGTAAATAATTAAACATGTATTCTAGAAGGTCATTTAAACCTTATTAATCCAACGTTTTGTATCCTACCTTATGTATTCTTCACACTTCTTGGGCTGTCGACTGTTACAGTGTTATTATTTGTGTAAAACACTAGTGAGTTGACTATTATGGTTTAAGTTTGTTTTACTATATACATATATTTATTGATGAGTTTGGCTATTAGATACAATGTTTTTTATATACGTTCAAGCTTTTCAAGCCAAACTCAAGCTTTAATCGAATTTTTCTAGCCAAGCTCAAGCCTGGATGATTAAAGCTCGTCAAGCTATCAAGCCAAGTTCAAGCCTAACTTATAAATATCAAGCCAAGCTCAAGCTCTGTTAAGCTTGAGCTCGGCTCGACTCGATTACAACCCTGATTGTGGAGACATTACTTTAATGACAGAAGTGGACCGGTAAAGACAACCCAATTTTTTATGCATTTAACATCTGCAATTTTACATTTCATTAAGTTTAGTGTGTTACTCTTTAAAAAAAAAAAAAAAAAAAAAAAAAAAAAAAAGTTAAAAAAATGTCCCAAACAATGAGATAAGTTATCTCTTCTTGCTGTTGTGATGTGACGTTAATCTTTTAAAATATGTTATGTAATAGGCTATGATGATACGTTAATCTCTTCTTGCCATTGATGAGGTGCCAATAAAGCAGCCAATGTCGCTACGGTAACTGCCATGTAAACCAGTAGACAAACGGATGCACCACACGACTAACAATGATGAACTTTCTATACCAGTGGTGCAAAACTTCCATCAAACTGAAGTTCAGTTAACAAGTGCGAAAGTATGGGCGAAGTAGTTCAGTTTTACTATATATCAGATGTTAGTACAGTGATGTGGTCTGCTCCCTAAGTTTTAAAGCTCTCTGGAAATTTGGAGGTATGTTGTGATTCCTCACTCCAGGTAAAAGTACATAATACCGTAACTAAAATACCAACATCTTGCAAAGTTGGTCTAACAAAATATGTGCTTGGTTGTTATATGTGAATTGATGCTTAGTGTTGAAATTTGATGTCAACGATAATGTTTTTTAACCCTTAGCCAATAGACGATATATTTCTATAGTTTTCATTGTCATTGCCGCAACTTCTATCTAAATATCAATATTTGCGTTATTGAATGATGTCTATAAGAAGTAATATAAACTTACCTTTGTGTTAACTTGAATTTTGTGGACTACATATTTAGTTTATCAATTTATTACGTTGTGCAGCAGCACACTGGATTTAGATTAAATGCATGAGAGCGTTGAACGACATTCTCGGTGTTGATTGAACAACAATGGTTGATGAGTCTACAATAGTTCTGCAAACCGTTGCCTCTAATTGATTATTTGTTATCATTTATTATAGAAGAAAAGTTTATGTAATTAGTTTAATACTAAGAACTACAAACGCATTCAACAACAAATGCATCTACACTTAAGTGGTCACGCCAACCTCCTATAAAGGGAGGGTTTTACCTGGTTTGAGTCTGTGTGGCGGTGGGTACAAACCCCATGAATTAGTCGGCCAAAAGGTCGGAAATCATGGTTACAAAAAAAAAAAAAAAAAAAAAAAAAAAAAAAAAAAAGAAAAAAAGAAAAAAAAAGCACCTACATGTTCATTATCACAAAATTTTCTACGCATCGATAAAGCATCCCCGCATCAACGCGCGAGCAAACCCGCTTGTTAGATATATGTAGAATATTAAGATTCTCGTTTACCACACTGATATGTGAAAATGAAAAAACTAGAGTTTACAAATCATATCCTTTTTCATAACGATAAAATACCTTTAAGGTATGATTCTCCATTACTTATATTTTCCTAATTAAGCGGAATATGCTCCGAATGGCTAATAGAGTTGTCACCTAGGGTGATCATCGGGTCACTCGAAAAACCGAAAAAGGAAAAACTCAAACCGAAAAGAGAAATAGATATCAAAACCGAAGACGAACCGAACAACTCGGTTCGGGTCGGTTTATGGGTTTCGAACCGACAAAACCCTAATCGAATTGAAACCGACGAAAACCAAAATAAATATACAAAACCGAAACCGAACCGAATAAAGTCGGTTCTGTTCGGTCTGGTTTTGGCCGGTTTGTCGATTTCGAATCAGTTTTCGGATGAATTTGCTCGGCCATAGATGTCATTGAGAATTGAGATTCAATGCTTTCTTAACAGCTAGTAAATACTTACATATATCAAGTTCAAAAAAAAAAAAAAAAAAAAAAAAAAAAAAAAAAAAAAAAAAAAAAAAACCTTACATATATCATCATCAATTTGTACCATATTATAATATCAAGGCTGATTAAAGAATCAACATTTGTACCATATCGAATTGTTGTTTTAATTAATAGCAATGTCAAATAGAACATCAAATCAAATCAAACTTATATGTAAGATCAAAAGCACGTAACTCACAACTAAAGAAAATATAATATGCTACAACAAACATGATCAATTATATGAACTTGCTATTGTAGCCGTCAAAGATTAGGGTGACATGTCGTTGTGCATGTTGTTGACATGTATGTCCGGACAACCCACACCAAACGGAACCCACTGCGAACGAACATCATCAGATCGAACTAACTATAACTTCCGGATCCAAAAGTCAAACCAGGTATATAAGGTATGTGTGAGCTGCTTAGAGTAAACAGGCAGGACTGGACAGAGACCATAAAAGAGAAAGATCACGACTGTCGGTCAGGAGTGACACCACCTCATTTGGCTATATCCGGTGCAGACAAAAATGACCCTCCTATATAAAGCGGAGGAGTTCTCACTCTGGTAACGAATTCTTTACACACTGACTTTTCACCTATATTATCTTATATCATATACTCATTCTCATGCCGGAGTTTGGTCGTGGAATAAAACCCGGGGCAAGACTAACGTGTGCTTCTTTCTTACAGGGATCCGAAGGACCAAGGAGATTCCGAAGGACCTAGGAGTCAGCCGGAGGATCCACTTTGCTTGTTTGGAGTAAGACTCAAGATTTTACTTCAACGCATGTCACAAAGTTTTTTAATAGATTTTTATAAGGATGTTAAATACGTTTTACATCTCGTTAGTGACAATAAAAATGCAATTATCAAAGTTTTTGGATTAAGATCCTTTCAACTTAATATGAACATGACCGTTAATGATTGCTCACAATAAATAAGAAAACCATGTGATCCCTTGGTAGATCTCACTGTTTTGTTTCTAAGTAACACATTACATGTCATGTTCCTGAACTTAAGAATATCTCGATTCATGTTTAAAAACATAACATGTTCTACATTGAAAAATATGATTTTTGTTAAGCACCACGTATTTAGGAATTGCATTCTTCGATTTTTAGATAGTATCATTGAATTATATTTATCCATGTGTTGTTATGTACAACAATAAAAGTAATTTTTTAGCTACATCTCGTCATTAGCAAAACATGTTTCTATGGTAACAAAACTTTTTAATTTTTTGGTAGACTAATTAACGGGTTTGAAATTATCACCACATAAACTCAAATCATTTAAAGCATTTTATTTTCATGAGCTTGGCGTGACAACTTAAAAGTTGTCTACACCTAGCGAGAATTGAATATGAAAATTCACACATTTTAGTGTGATAGTCACAAGTGTTTTTGTTATTAGGTCACTCCCATCGGTTATCATTAGCAATACATAAAAAACAATTACACGTTTTATCGTCTTTTCAGCATAATTAAATTGACTAACCAAAAGTTTAATTATTTAATATTTTTTCTTAAAAACAGTAAAATTTACAAACTCATTTATATATAACCTATTAGAATACTTTTAGTCTAGACTTGAACAAGTTTTGATGTGATATGGTATTCAACTATTCATATATGATGAATTATATCCTTTGGCTAAGTGAAAGTAGGCTTTCAACATAGTTTTAACTCTCATTACATAGTTTTACATTCTTTTTCTTCACATCTATATAAACTTTTTAAGTTTTTAACGGTGACATTGGAGGCGTTAAAAAAAAGTTATTGTGGTTAAAAAAGAAAAACCAAAGGATAAGCCATCCGAATCCCTTGATTTGATTGGATATGACAATGGGGTCCCATTCATCAAAGACCAGAAATGACCCTCATTGGTTATTAACCTCCCGGTACTTGAACCGGTCCTACTATTCACATTATACAAACCAAAACCTTAATCATTTGTTTTATCTATTTCAACCCTTGTTTACTCATCTTCAAAAATGTTTTCCACATTTTGAAGATTGTGTAATAACAAAAATCAACGGTACCCAATCCCGCCTTTCACGAAGTATGAAGAAAGTGAGATGTAGAAAACTTATCTATACCCGAAGATAGCAGAAGATTTTGTTATGACAAAGACTAATTATAGTAAACTAGAATGGTACCCGCGGGATGCGGCGGCGGGTACCGTGTGATTATATTTTGCGTTATTTGGTTACACGTTTAGTTTTCTTCATGCTTTACATATTAGAGATGGTTAAGCCAAATAATTTTAATTTGAAAAACCAACCGCTTCCTAACAAACTTGCTTACTAACAAATTAATTTTGAAATCTTTCCATAATAAGCAAGAAAAAATATCTGAATTTTAAGCCTTTCTAATTACAAAATAGTCCCAAATGCATTATAATGTATTATAGATTAAGGACACTTAAACTTTTGACTTAAGGATTAAACATAGACACGAACAATCCGGTTGTTTAGTGGAAATACACAATCAAAAAACTAAACCAAGCAAGTCACAGAGCACAAAACAACCCTGACTATCGACTAGAATTAAGCCCACACAAAATGCTCCTAATGTTTAAGTTCGGTTGAGAACTTAAGATAAAATTAACGATACAATTGAAGTTTCACCCTCATCTCCTTTTATAAAGGTGAGAGGTGAAGAAACCTTATCCTACAAGGACTTAGAAACAACAACTTATGCTTAAAAAAGTCGTCTAGCTTGCCTTGCTAGACAAGAAACCGAAACCACCTACTTAGCTAACTAATAATGTAACAATACATTTTATACCTTAGAATTAAGCTAATCATCATGCATAAACTATTTGTTAGTCATATATTTAAGCATGCTTTACAGATATGAGAATACTTAGGTGGTGTTTGTTTTTTAAAAAGTGTCTTTTAACAGTCTCTTAATCTTACTTGTTCAGACGCGGTCAGACATTTGAGTCATTCAATGCGTTTATTTTTTTGTTCTCATTCAGAAGCAGTTAGAGGCTCAAACCTCTTAACCAACAAGATGTGTAGGGGATATCTTGTTGCCTATTAATATCTTTTAATGTTTATGTATTGTAAGAATAAAATTGCATCATATTTATATCATTCAGATATTTTTTTACAAAAAATAAACAATATTATTTCATTCAGATTCAGTCATAACATCAGATTCAGATTAAAATGTACGAATAAAATTTAAATTCAGCATATCTTAATAAACAAACAGTACCTTAGATAACATGTCCATAAATAAGACCATAACAAAGACACATGTCAATGTTGTCCCAAAAGTACAAGGACTGTAGGTTAATAAATGGGAAGTGAAAGGTAATAAAGGTAGTGAAACGAATGCAGAGAGAACCCATGAAAAACGGGCGGATGGACAGAAACTGAATATGCTTTTACTCAACCCCATGGCCATGACCTGAATTCTATACTAATTAAGGCTACCCTACTAAATTTGAAGTTAACACTACCCTACTCCCCAATTCATATAGGGGTATTTTACAGCCAAAAAGTTGCTAAAATAAAACCTTGCCACAAAAAATATTGATCCTTGTAATTCGGTTAAAATAGTTTTTAGTAATCTCAATCCAGGTCCTGAATAATTTATCAAAATTGAAAGATAAGAAAACATTGTTTTTAACTAGATTCATCGTCTAAAGAAAATACATGTTTAACCATGTCCTTCAAACGTCCTATTCAAACACATTCATGTTGAATTAAATGAAGAATCTTAACTACGGATCCAATTATTTTTTTCAAATTTTAAGCATGCTTTGAGATGAGTTTTGATAATTTATTCTTCAAATATGGAGAAATTGATATGCATAACATGTTTGGTGCTGACCGCTTCAAGTTAACCTGCTTTATTAGTTAAACTTGCTAATTTGAGAATAGATGTATGGATGATTACATCCACTGTCGACATTTCAATAATGAACAACCAAAATTCGAATTGTTAACCTCCAAACCGACCATGCGAGCATATCTCATTTTAAACACAAAGATGCTTTACAATACACTCTCAAAGACTTAAAAAAAATAGCATATAACAAGTATGGGAAAACCTATTTTTGTATGTTGATTACATGTGATTTATATATATTTTTTTTAATAGTTCTTTCTAACTTACATCTCTAATTTAAAAAAAAAAAAAAAAAAAAAAAAAAAAAAAAAAAAAAAAAAAAAAAAAAAAAATCATGATTCATCTTTATTTCGAATCTCAAGCTTTAGTATTTCAATACGTTAAGCAATCGCAGACGATAGGTTTGAAAAAACGAAAATATCGTGGCCAAATTTTTGGTTAGGTTTGGAAAGACCTATTAGCATAGGCTCAATTTCTGATCTTACCTCAAAATCGTAACATAGTTTTGTAAAAATGATACACGACTTTATTACCGGTTGAAAACAGTTGAATCAAATTCACATTACATACTTTTAATTTGTATGTTATCAAAAGTGATAAATATGTCACTAGCTTACGTTAAGTTATGCATAAGGTTGCTTTCTCATGTCACTTTTGTGAAAGTGAAACTAGAACCAGAATTTTGATGTTGTATGGAGCAAGTTAATTAGACTAATAAAGACCCCTTTGGACCTACATCTTTTCTGACATCTCAGTTTTTTTTTTTTTAAATTATTTCATGATTAACTTAGTGTAATTAGGAGACCGACATCACATGAAGGTCGGATAGCCAACCCTCTTCTCCATTTCGGTGAGATCAAGATGGAGACCGACCTAGTGTAATAAGTCCGACCGATTAGGACTAGTCTTGATGACCAAGTGACCAACCGACTATATTTACCTTATTACAACCTGTCTTAATAATCCACAAAATGATACTACGTACTATTTTCATATACTTTAATGTATTAAAGAGTGAAAATATTACTCCTACTAATTAATTGGAGGAGGGTTGGGGAGGGTCCATAAGCTAAGCTAATACAACAAGGGTTGGGGGTACAACATCCACATCAAAAAGTATGATGGAACCATTCATGACCAATCAAATCAAATCAACCATCTGATCTGAACATTTTATTTTAAAATAAGTATACTATTATTTAATGTCAGTTTCGAAGATGCACTGTGAGTAAAATCTCCCCACAAATACATTTGGGAAGTTGTGACAATGACATCATGCATTCACCCTTTTATTTTACGTACTTCGGTATCCGATATATTTGTCAGATAAGTAAGTAAATGGTTATGTTATTAACAAACATGTTAATAGAAGGTTTTGGTTAAAATGTATACATCGTGATGCATATCGTATAAATTTGCAATGCACAAAGTTTCACGAAACCCTATATAAAGGGTTTGTATAAACTCGCCGGTACTTAAATTGTAATGCTAAAAGATTTTATGAGTGGGTATAACATTTCTCTTTTACAATAGCAGCAATAAGAACTAAAAGATTCAATGTATCTCGTCGACTGATAAGAACATGCATGTTATATAAATTTGTGATAAGATTCTCTAGTATACTTGATAGTTGATGCTTGTTTCTCTTTTAGCTTAAGGCAATGTACAATATATACTTAATAACTTAAACAAAACCACTTATGACTTATCTAATCTAAACGTAACATTAAGAAGAAATTAAAAATTAATAAAAATAAAAATAAAAACAAAAAATAAATAATAAAGGGTATAAGAGGAAATTAAGATAGACTACAGAAGGAACAAACGTCAAAGTACACACACTATTTAAACTAGTAATAAAATAATGACGTAATCAACTTCGATATAGCCTCCTGCTCAACATTATACTATTGATGTAGTAGCAGCTAGCAGCTTTAAAAAATGATTTCACATTCTAATTATTGCTAGCTTTTTTAGTAGTAAGAGTTATTAATTGCTTTATAAAATGTTTCAACTTTTTAAACAAATTATGTTAAAAGGGTGGTTTAAATTGAATTAATGCACAAATTATAAAATGATTAATTAGGTATGAATCAATCACATACACAAAATGTTATAGATCCTTATACTGATAACTGGGTTAATTGCTTGAAAATATATTATACTTGTCACTTTTTGTTATTGTGTATACTGATTTTTTTTTCTTATTGTGTGTACTGAACTTTCAAATTTTGATTATTGTTTGTATTTTGTGACCATTTTACCTTTACTTTTTTTAAAATTTGAAAAGTAAAATGGTCATTTTACATGATGAAATAATCACAAAATATATACAATAATCGAAATTTGAAAGTTCAGTATAAAGAAAAAAAAAAAAAAAAAAAAAAAATCGCTACACACAATAACAAAAAAATGTATAAAAGACAACAAGGAATAAACAACACCAAAGAACCCAAAAAATCAAAAAGTTCGAACTAGAAAATCGGCTAGCACTCCATACATACATTCCAAGAAGCCGAGTTCACCGAACATATTGTATTGTGCCTAACAAGTTTTTAGGTTTTTGATAACCTTTGTTCATAAAACTAATCAATTAAAATAATCATACTATTAGGTTTATGGTTAAAGATATATATGTAATCCTTGCTCATAAAGTGTGTGTCATCCACAATGGCAGCAATTGAAAATCACTTTATTTCTCTAAAAATATGATCACCAATAGAGTAAAAAGAACGACTTTTGTGTGTTCATAATTATGGATAACCTATACATTTTGATGCTTTTTAACGAATTGATTCAAGATGATACGATAAAATTGCTTTTTTATCATTCTGTCGTCTTAGTCATAATACAATGAATCTTGCAACAACTTAACTAGTTGCAGCCCCACGTGTTTGAAAAACTTCAAAATCACCATATGTCTGTAAAAATGTACTCATGAAAATCACCATTTTATATAAAAAATTTTAATCTATTAAATTATATATGAACTGTTTTGAACATTAATGAGTATTGGTGCTTTTTCTTGAAGAAGAACTACGATTACAAAGACTAAACAAAAGACATGCAAGTTTATTTAAAAGAGATAGAGCACCCGGTAAGTGTGCGTTACAGCCTTACAGGCGAAAATAATGGTGCGTACCATCATACTGGTGATTGCGTATATGCCTGGCGCCACCCTCACCAACCAAGTTATAGTATCATTTTCTTTCTTTTTTCACTTTTTTATATCATAGATGAAAGTGATGGTAAAAAAAATTCTAAAAAAAATAGCCGTTTTTTTTTAAATGTACCACATTTTCAACCATTTTAACCCTTTTAAAATTCTATAAACATCCTTCAAATCGCTAATTTTTAACACATACTTCAACCTCCAAATCTCCATAATATTCTCTTTATTTTTACTTCTAACTTTCAAAAATGAATAATCAAAAATGGATCAATCAAATGCTCAACAATCCGCAAAATCAAATATCAAAATTTTCATCTTCGTAAAAAACAAACGCACCGACCAAGACGATGATACATTTTGGTGCAAAATTATTGACGGGTGAGAAAGAAACGAATAATGGGTACATCGCGTGTACCAAAAAAATGTTGATCGTTAACTGGACACCCATGAACTAAGAAATCGGAAAGTTTAATGATCGTTAACCAAACAACCCGAGGCTTAGTAGTAAAAATGATGACAATTTGATGACACCTTTTCAAGATTTATACTGTGAAATCAAACGGAAATTTTGGCCTCACGAAAAAGCATGGATGTTTTTGAAAGACAAAAATAAATGGTTGCATCTGATCCCTAACACAAGAAGAGGCCGAAGGCGACCCACTGAAGATCCCGAGCTATTTGGAGACGATGTTAACCCATGTCCAATTGACTAAAAATGGAAGTCAAAAGGTTAACGATCTTCAAACTCATCCGCCACTTCCAACTCACAAGAAGCTTTTCAAGAGATGTTGCAACAACTAGCTCTTGACCGTGAGGAAGATAGAAGAAATTAGAAACGAAGCTACGACGAGGGTACAACTAGTCAACGCTCTAAAATTAAACGAGGACATGAAAGTGCTTCCGACAAACACCATGGGTATTGATCCGTTAAACGCTACTATCATTGAGGAGCTCAAACGTGAAATTCGTGCCAACTATCGCAAAACCCAAACTAGTTTTCTTTTATTTTATGTCTTTTTTTTAATGTACTTGTTGGGATCATAGTTTTTCACTATTTTATCAAGTCTCGGTCATTTGTAATAATGTTAGGTTGCTTAACTATTATTTACTTTCATTTACTAAATGTATTAAGTTTACTAGGCTTAAGGTATGAAACCCATGGGCCTCAAAGCCCACGAAATGATGAAAGGAAGGAGAGGGAGTGTTGCCCTAGCTCCTTCCCTATATATAGAAGCCTTAGGTCATTTGTAAACTTGGTTGGTTATTTGATTTCTTAAGGAAACTCTTGCACTTATATTTCTCCTATTCATTTAATCACCCAAATCTCCTTTCTCATCTCATTTCTATTGTTATTATACTTGTGTTTATAAAATGGTGACCTAACAAGTGGTATCATTCGCCATATGAAGGTGTAGTTTTGTTTTTCATTGATTTTGTTTCTTAAACTTGTTTTCTAATCGATTTTTGTTCAAATTTTTTGTACTTTCTTGCTTGTTTTTTGGTTTTTATCACATATTTGCTTACAAACTTGTGCTACAAATCAAAACAAACAAAAAAGTATCAATTTTTTCTCAAAAAATTCGATTAGGGTTTATTGTACTTGTTTTCGCAATTTTAAAAATTTTGGAAAAGTTCTTAAAGTTTTCAACTTTCTTAAAGATCTCTTCATTTTACACATAAAAGTACAAGAATCTTGAAATAAAAACGAGTTTTTGGATTGCTTTCTTTGAAAAACAAAATCTGCCAAAATTTTGAAATCCTCCATTTGACCAAGTTTCGAAATCACAAGAAGGTGCTTCAAATCGACTTACGGATCGTGTACTCAGTCTCTTCTCTCTTGTATAAGAAAGAAAAGTACTTCGACATTTGGTTTACTTTCGAAATTGGATAATTTCGAAAAAAGTGCTCGTGACTTTGTGTTTTCGAAAAACATTAATTTTTTCGAAATCACAATTTTTTTTCGCAAACTTGTATAAGTTTCGAAATCTCACAACCATCACTCAGTTTTCGAAAATTTCTTAAGTATCGAAATCACTGAAGTTTCGAGAACCTGACTTGTTTCGCAATCCCAATATTTTCGAAATCCCAAATTTCGCAATTCCAAATTTTGCAATCACAGTTGAAGACAAATTTCGCAATTACTGTTGTGCATAGTTTCGCAATCCGAAGTTGAGCAAAGTTTTCGAGATTTGGCTAAATCTATACCTTCTACAAGATCCATTATTACACAAGTGTTCTAAGATGTCTCAACCACCTAACTACTACTTCCCTCATTCTCAGCATCAGCAACATCAGCAGTATCAGCAACAACAATACCATCAGCAACAACCGTATCAACAACCTTCACAAACACACGTTCAAAAACAACCGTTTAATCCACTACATCATTACCTAATGATGCAACAACATCAAATCATTCCTCAACAACAACCATATCAAATGCCACAACAAAACACTCAATTTTCCTCCAAACAACCTCACTGGTTTGACAGAATGTGTGAAGTTATTACAACTCAACAATCCAGACATGAGGCAGGATCACTTGAAACACCTCCAATGCTTACACCTGGGAACTATGTTCAGTGGTCAAGTCGATTCTTACGATTTCTTGAACTTAAGAAACCTCATGGAAAATTCTTGAAACAAGTGATACTTGAAGGACCATTTGAGTGGCCAACAAGATTTGAAATTGGTGATCCAAATGCTGATCCTCCACGTCCTCCTGGTGATAGACCTCTTCCAGAATCTCAACTCAGAGAAGAACAAAAATTACATCGTGAAGCTGATGAGTATGCAATGCCTTATATACTTCAAGGAATACCAAATCCTATTTATCGAAGTGTCGATGCTCAGAAGACAGCCAAAGCTATGTGGGAACATGTTCATCTCCTTATGGAAGGCACTTAATTGAACAAAGATGATATGGAATCCAAACTCTACATGGAATACACAGACATCACAATTGAACCAGGAGAGTCACTTGAATCCTACTATCATCGTTTCACAAATGTGGTCAATGATCTGGAACGTCACAAAATCACAGTACTAAGGATAGCAGTGAACTCCAAATTCGTCGGTAGTCTTGGTCCAGATTGGCATAAATATGTGACATTTGTTCGTCAAACAAAAAATCTTCATGATGCTCCATATGGTTTGTTGTATGATTTTCTGAAACATCATGAACCTGAAGTGGAAAAAGATCGAGCTCTACGAGGAGGATACACACCAACACCAACACCAAATTCTTTGGCTCTCGTAGCTCAATCTCCTTATGCTCCACCACCAATGTCAAATCATGCATATGTTCAAGAGCAGAACTACTTCAGTTATCCACAGTCTTCCACCTCGAAACAAATGGTCCCTTATGATTCATCTCCACAGAATGCTTCTACTCAACTTGTTCCATTAAACAACAATGATGCAGTATATTACTCAAATTCCAATGACGATGACGATGATGACTTTAACACGTTGAATCAGGGACTTGCTCTTATTGCTCGTGCTTTTAGCAAATTCTCCAACAAAACAAACAACCGTCAACGTTCATCTTCTAACACAAGGAATCAAGCTGTTGTCAATGATGGAAGAGTGGAAATTCAGAATCGTAGCTATGGTCGATCTGGTTCAGGAAGTTCTTCTGGAAACTTTGGGAATGGTCAGAGGTTTAGTAACAATGCGGGGTTCAGGAACGACTCAGTGTCTTCTCAGCAAAGGTCTGAACCAGTTGCAACTAGGAACTCCAACTCAGGGAATGCAGTGTGGTGCTATAACTGTAATGAACAAGGTCATATAGCGACAGCATGTCACAAACCGAGAACTCGGGGTAGTAAGTTTCACAAGCATGCATTACTCATGGCTCTTCAAGATGAAAAAGATGGACATTTCCCTGAACAAGATAACAACTTCATGGCAAATGTGTACAATGATGATGACATGGAAGATCTGGAAGCCAATGCAGCTGTGATGCTTATGGCCAACATGCAGGAACTTCAGTTTAATGATTCAGCTCCAGTGTATGACACTGACGGCTTGTCTCAGGTACATGACCAAAAAGCATGCCTAATACATGAAATAGCTTCACCCTCTGCTTCTGAATCAGATATGGCGCAAGTTGTTCCATCTACATCATCTTCATCTTCTCAAACAGATGAACAAATAAGCACAGTTGTCATATTTGATGATGACACAGTTGTTTCATTTGATGATCCTATTGAGAATGATAAACATGATCATATAGAACAACATGAACCATCATTTGATCCAGACCCTGACCTAATATTGTTATCTAAACAACTGGATGCACAACAATTGCAAATCATAAAATGCAACGAGAAAAATAAAGTTTTGAAAGAACAAAATGCATCACTTGCAAGAGATATTGAATGTTATAAAATTCAGCTTTTAAATCAGGAAGACAAGATTAAAAATGCAAAAAGTTTTGAAAAAGCTTTTCAAGATTCTTACAACAAAGAACAAGATCTTCAACGCAAAATGCAAGATTTAATTGAGTCAAACGGAAAGTTGATTTCGAAACTCGAAAGTGAAAAGTATGAATTGAAAATGCAAGTTGAACGTCTTCAAACAGTACTTTCAAAAACAGAAACAGAATTGTCAAGTTGTAAAAAGGAGTTTTGTGAACATAAAATACGAAAAAGGAAGTATATAAATGACTTACTCGGTGATATTGTTGATCTTGAAAAACAACTCAAAGAATTTCGTAACATTGTTTACAAACACGGGAACTCTGTCACAACAATTCAGAAATTTACTTTAAAACCGAGACCCGATAAAGGTTTTGCACTTGGTGATTACAATTCAATGTTTCTTCATACGGCATTCAAAGAAATTCCTAAAATTTACAGTATGGACCATTTGCTTGATAATACGATTGTGCGTGCTGTTGTTTTTGATACTGAGGAAGAAGAAGAACTTGAAGACGAGAGTCGATAAAAAATGAGTAATTTTCAATATTGGACACCATATGACTATTCAAAAGCTCCACCTCTTTCTAAATCTTTTGTGACTCAAAAAGAATTACCTGAGAAATCATGGTATGTCACAGAGTCATATGTTTCATCCTCTAATGCGGCCCCTGTCCAAACTGTAGCACAAGTTAATGGTCCTTTACCATCATCCGGTGAACGTACACCTTTACCGAAAAAATGTCGTGTCTTAAATTATTTCAAAACTTTTATGGAAGACATCGAAATTTTGGAGGAAACAATTGAACGCAATTCTGAAATAAAAATTGAAACTTTTCAATCCGCTTACGAGCGAGAAAAGAGAGATATTTTTCAAAAACAAATGATGCCAATTGTTAAACACCTCCGTCTCTGTGCTACATGTTGGGATCAGGAACTTCAAAACGAGGTCAAAAATATGATAAACATTTTCAATTCTACTGAAAATGCGATTTTGGTTCAAAAGCAAAGAAATAGAGTTTTAAAAAATGATGCTGGTCGACTCTTGGAACAAGTTCTCAATACTGATATTTTGTCTGTTATCATGAATGATCTCTATAAATCTGGTACTTCTATGCTTATGGATGATCTTTGTGTTGATAATAACTTGTTGAATGGGGAAATTGAGACACTCAAACTGGAAAATGATCAGCTGAGAATTAAAAATGATGATGTGACAAAACAATTTTCAAAAGAAATTTGTCAACTCAAACAAAGGTTTGAATGGTGTCAAGCTCAAAGTCTTGAAATGGAATTGAAGCTTCAAAGTCAAAATGTTTCAAACTCTTGTCAGATTTGCAAAAACAACGAGTCTTTAAAAAGTCTGTGTCTCCGTTACGAGAAAGAAATTTCGGATTTAAAAATTGAAAACGCCGAATGGCAACAAAACCGCGATGACATCAAATATTGCAATGGTTTACTTGAGTCTGAAATCCAGGATAAAAATCACATCATCATTGATTTAAAAGAGAAAATTAAGCTAATTCAAAAGGGAAAGATGGTTGACACCCGGTGATAGCACCAGGAATGTATCAATTAAACAAAACTACTAAAGAAAATGTCATTCAAAACACTAATGTTGATAACTCCACTTCTACAGGACTAGTCTCCACTAATAGCGTTAGCAGACCCAAGCGAAAAAGTAAAAAGAAGAATAGGATCTTGCAACGTAAAAGAGGACAACTAGAAGCTCAAGAAGTAGAAGATCAACTTAGGAATTTGAATAATACTCATGTTGCATCAGATTTAGATTCTAATATGGCAAATTGTAATCAAAATCTAAATGTAACGAATGATGAACCTTTGAATGTTTTGAATATTAATGCATCTTGTGTGTTTTGTCGTAAAAGCGTATCATCTGGTGATCATACAAAATGTTTAGCTAATTCTCTTCTCAATCGTCATAAGAAACGTAGGACACGCATTCCTTCTAGGACCACTACTGCCTCTAAGTCTAATTTAGGAAAGCTGTCTTCTACGGTTTCTAATGAAGTTGAAGTCACCCCCATAAGTGCCGAGAACAAATCTAGGAATGAGCCAACTACTAGTGCATTTAACATTAAAAAAGCAAAAACTAGTTGGAACTGGCAACGTTGGTTACAATACAAACCAGACTTTAAATGGATTCCTAAATTGTTGAATACATGTGTTTCTAACCAACAGGAACCCGCACTGTCTTTGGGTTCCACCCTTACTTCTGTTCCATCTATGTCTTCTTCTTGTGACGCAGGTGGTACAGATCGTTCTCTGGATTGTTGATAGCAGGTGCACCCGACATATGACAGGCAATCTCAAACTGTTACACAACTTTGTCTCAAAGTTTATTGGTACTGTCAGATTCGGGAATGATCATTACGCTCTAATCATGGGATATGGTGACTATATCAGCGGGAACATTGAAATCAGTCGTGTTTATTATGTGGAAGGCCTTGGACACAACCTTTTCTCTGTTGGTCAATTATGCGATGGGGATCTAGAAGTTGCATTTCGTGAGAAAACTTGCTTTGTTCGTGACTTACAAGGAAACGATCTAATGTCTGGCTCACGTGGCTCCAATCTTTATACAATATCAATGTCAGATATGATTGCAACATCTCCGATATGTCTTCTCTCCAAAGCAGAATCAACTAAATCTTGGTTATGGCACAAACGTCTTTCGCACTTGAATTTCAAAACAATGACTGACCTTGCTCGTTACAAACTTGTTGATGGATTTCCAAGATTCCGTTTTACCAAAGATCACTTATGTTCTGCCTGTGAACAAGGAAAAAGTACTCGGGCTCATTTTCCTTCAAAACCTGAGCACAGTACGAATCATGTTTTACAATTGCTACACATGGATTTGTGTGGACCGATGCGTGTTCAAAGTATCAATGGTAAACGCTACATTCTTGTAATTGTGGATGATTATTCAAGATGGACTTGGGTCTACTTCTTACGAAGTAAAGATCAGGCTCCTTCCATGATCATTACCTTTCTCACAAAAATTCAAGTTCAGTTACGCAACATGGTACGAATGGTCAGAACTGACAATGGAACTGAATTCAAGAATCAGACACTTAGGTCATATTATGAGAAAGTGGGAATTGAACATCAAACATCTATTCCTAGAAGCCCATAACAGAATGGAGTTGTTGAAAGACGCAACAGGATGTTAGTGGAAGCTGCTAGAACTATGTTAATTAATGCTCAATTACCAGATTACTTGTGGGCAGAAGCTATTTCTACCGCATGTTATACCCAAAACCGTTGCATGATAACAAAACGCCATCGTAAAACACCTTATCAAATTGTTCACAAAAGAAAACCGAATATCGATTACTTTCATGTATTTGGAGCACTTTGTTATCCGAAAAATGATCGTGATGATTTAGGTAAACTTAAAGCAAAGGCTGACATCGGAGTGTTCGTTGGATATTGTGAAAATTCAAAAGGTTTTCGGATATGGAATCGTCGTACAAGAGAAATTCAAGAAACCATTCACGCTAATTTTGATGAACTCACACAGATGGCTTCTGAGTAACACAGCTTAGGACCCGAATTCAACCGTCTTAACTCTCCGGCATCTTCGGCTGAATCATTGCCACTCAACCGCAAAGAATTAGAAACCTTGTTTGCTCCACTATTTGATGACACAATTGAATACCATCCTACTGAGGTCTCACTTAATTCCGCTGCTCAACCTGAAAACATTCCAGTACCAGACTCACCTCAACAAACTACAACAAGTGTTGAGAAAGACGGTCCTCCAATTGCATCACCATCTACAGCAGAACAAACTGTTTCTAACTCCCGCCATTCAGCTGAAGATCCCACACCACAATCAGTTCCACAACCCGCAGAGCATGATCCTGATGCGTTCTTTAACCCGTTTGCACCGGCTCCTACAGTTCCTGATATAGCTGAGTCGTCAACACGCAATTTGGATCCTGCTAACATGCGCGATACCTACCAACTACACCCTTCAACACACAAATGGACTCGAGACCATCCACTAGTTCATATTATTGGCCATCCAGATGCACCTGTAATGACAAGACAACCACTTCACACTGATGGAGAAACTTGTATCTATGCACTCACAGTTTGTCACGAAGAACCAAAGAACATTAAAGAAGCAATGACTTATGACAACTGGATTGAATCTATGCAAGAGGAATTTCAGCAATTCATAAGATTAGAAGTCTGGGAATTAGTTGAAAGACCTGACGGAGTCTTTGTCATCGGGTTAAAATGGATCTGGAAGAATAAGCTTGATGCAGAAGGAACAGTCATACGTAACAAATCACGTCTGGTAGCGAAAGGATACTCCCAACTAGAAGGACTTAATTTTGCAGAATCCTTTGCTCCAGTGGCTAGACATGAAGCTGTTCGGATCTTTTTGGCCTATGCTGCACACAGAAACATGGTTGTTTACCAAATGGATGTGAAAACCGCATTTCTTAATGGAGAACTCCGTGAAGAAGTGTATGTGAGCCAACCAGACGGCTTCGTTGATCCTGAGCGTCCTAATCACGTTTACCGACTCAAAAAGGCACTCTACGGACTTAAGCAAGCCCCACGAGCATGGTATGACAAACTGTCCACTTTCTTGCTGGCCAATAAATTTTCTAAAGGATCGGTGGATCCAACACTATTTACAAAAACCTACGAGGAGGACTTACTTGTTGTTCAAATATATGTCGATGACATTATTTTTGCCTCAACAAAAAGAAGTTACTCTAATGATTTTGCAAAATTAATGAAAGATAATTTTGAAATGTCCATGATGGGTGAACTTTCGTTCTTTCTAGGACTACAAGTTCATCAATCACCCCGTGGAATTTTTATAAATCAGTCCAAATATGCTCTTGAAATTTTAAAGAAACATGGAATGATGTCTTGTGATACTTATAATACACCAATGGGCTATACCACAAAACTAGATGCTGATTTACATGGGACTCCTGTTGACCCTACCAAATACCGAAGTATGATTGGGTCCCTCATGTATCTCACAGCTAGTAGACCTGATATAGTATTTGCTGTCTACATGTGCTCTCGCTATCAGTCTAAACCAACTGAAAAACACCTCAGTGAGGTCAAAAGAATCCTTCGATACATAAAGGGAGCCATTAACTTGGGAATCTGGTATCCGAAGGATTCTGGCTTTGAACTAATTGCTTTTTCAGATGCTGACCATGCAGGATGTTTAGACACACGCAAAAGTACATCTGGTGGATTACAATTTCTCGGAGACAAACTTGTGTCATGGCAATCTAAGAAGCAGGACTGCACATCACTGTCGTCAACAGAATCTGAATATGTAGCTATGTCCGCTTGTTGTGCTCAAGTCATCTGGATGAGATCACAACTTAAGGATTATGGCTACCTATTCAACAAGATTCCTATCTACTGTGATTCCAAAAGTGCAGTTGCTATCTCCTGCAACACAGTACATCATTGCAAATCCAAACACATCGATCTCCGATATCACTTCATCAAAGAGCATGTGGAAAAGGGTACCGTTGAACTTTATTTTGTTGGAACTGAGTATCAATTGGCGGACTTACTTACCAAATCCTTAGCACCATCAAGGTTTGCTAGTCTAGTTCACCAAATTGGTATGCGATGTTTGACTCCAGAGGATCTGGAAAAGTTTTTAAAACACAATTGATCATCAAACATCAAAAACTATCTTTGTAAATATTTCCTTAAAAATAAACCAATCAAAACACAAAAAGATTTTTCATTTTTCTTGCACCAAAAAAAATAAAAATAAAAAAAAATAAAAAATAAAAAATAAAATAAAAAATTTCAAGTATATCACTTCTCTTCAACATCTTGTCATTTTTTACAAGTGTTGAGGGGGAGATAAGCTTAAAAGCTACACATTTTTTATCAAATTGATATACTTGCATATTTTCTTAATGATGAGGTACTTCGGATTGTGTGAACGTTCTATGAACATCCCTTCGTCTCATCCCGTTTATAAAACTTCATAAGTAATGTCAATTGGAGAATGTCTTAGGACTTTGCCATCTTTGTGTATTAACTTTGGACTTGTGGACTTATGTTGCAATATGTGTAGTTAGGGGACCAAATATGTCAAAGATTCAAAGTTCAGAACATATTAACAAACCAACACCTAGTTTTTTCGAAAATTTCAGTAAATCAAAAAACTAAACCTACATAACTTGAAACCAACGGCTGTAAATCAAACAAGAAATCCAAACAACCAATCTTCAAACCGTAAGTGTCTTTATGATCCTTAGGGTACTACATGGATAGGTTTTTGTTTAATTACAAATCCAATGGTTGAATCTTGTGTTATGTCGATTTCTTGGTCTAGGGTTTCAACAAAATCGAAATCATCTAAAACGTGTTGGATTAAGTTGTTTTTCATATGGCTATTGTAATATTACATGTTATAATCATCTCTGTAACAACTAATCACTATCCATTACATGTTTGCTTGATTCTCGAAACCTAGGGTTTTAGGTCGAATTGGGTATTTTTGATCCAAGGTTTGTTTGCTTAATTTTGTTGGTGGGATATGTTCGGTACTATGTATATATCATCATGCATCAAGTTAATTTTGATCTTTCCCTCGTATGCATGAAATTCGATTATTAGGATTTTTTTGTTCATATAGGATACGTCTCGTATGATGTTTGCATGATCCCGTTTTGTGATTAACTCATCACCACACACACAAGAAGACTCACAAATGCATTGATATAGTTTAAAATATTGAAATTCACATGTTTTCGATATTGCATTCTTACCAAGATTTCGAAATCATTGAATGTGTGGTGTTTACATGATTCTAATTGTTGTTTCTCAATCTTTACAACAGGCATCTACCTTTGGATTATAAAATTGCAAAAGAAACGTACGTATGGATATATTTCGAAAAATTCTTGTATAAGAACTTCTTTCGAAATCCCATTTTTTCGCAAATCAAGTTTTCGCAATCACGTCATTTCGAAAACACTCTTATTGAGTGTTTGCGAAAGTTTCTCAAACGCTTTGTGTTTTCGAAAATCTTGTTTTTTCGAGAATACATACTTTGAAAATCTTTCGCAATCTCTTACATAAGTGTGTTTGCGATAAAAATGTATCACTGCTCTAACGTTTTCGAGAACCATGCTTCTTTTCGAAATCACATATGAGAAAATCTTTCGCAATCACACATCCTTGAATCTTTTCGAAAAATATTTCACTTAAGTATGTTCTCGATAAAATTATTATCGAGAACACACTTGGAATATTTTTTTCGAAAACCTTCATTATGACTGTTTGCGATTTTTTTTTTCTTATGACTGTTTTTTTTTCGAGATCATGATTGATTTACTTTTCGAAATCTTGAAAATATTGCGAAAATATGTTGATGGCTTGTTGTAATTTCGCAGACATGTAATTATGTTGTGATTGTGTTGTAATCATCATTTGTTGTAACATGATGTGTAAATATGCTACTTGGATCATTTTTGTGCTTAAGTGTATGTGCTCTAATTTTAATTGATTTCGTGATTCTAAATGATCAATGTTCTTCAAGTATGCATTATATGTCACTTCACACATAACATAATGAAACATTCGTGCTTAATTGTCTTAAGTAGATATCTATAACCAAACTCAAAACTGTGCTAACACGTAACAAATTTGGATGTTTGGTTTATGATTATACTTTTCAGATTAACATGGCTGAACACAACGAGAATGTCCCTGAACAAGCTCTTCCATTACTCACCATGGATGACATCACTCCCGAAAACTACAATGTCACGATTGGCAACAACAATCCACGAGTTGATTTCGACAAATTGAGAATTACAGAGAACTCGTGCATGATTGTCAAAGATATTCTACTTGCACATCCATGCAAACATCTGCTCATCTGTTCTACTTCAGTTCCTCTGTTCTACCTTCATCAGTTCTGGCTTACGGCTAAGGCTAATTTGGATGATGAGTCTTTTACTGTTACGCTAGATCGCCAAGTCTACAATGTTAATCACGACGTTCTTCGTACAGTCCTTCACCTGCCTCAAGCTGACAACGAATTCGCTCCAATACTGCCTGAAATGGACCTTCTTGACTTCTTTGTTGAATTAGGATATGATGTTGATGACAACGTACCTCTAGTCAAACATTCCCGATTCAATGCCAAGAATATCCCTCAGCCTTGGAGAACATTCTGTCTGTTGGTTCTAAGATCGATATCAGGAAGAAAGAGTGGTCATGAACATCCTAGGCTTGAACACTTGCAAACGTTTTGGGGAATGGTGACTTTGACACCTATTGACTTTGCAGTACCAATCATGAATGATATAGTCTACAGCATTCAAACCGATCGTGTGAAGACTATGATACCATTCACAAGATTCACCAAGCTTCTCATAGAACATCTCTGCAAAGACACTCCAGAATTCATCAAGAGGATGGCAGATCCTAATGAGCCGAAACACCTCTTCGAGGACGATTTCACCACCTCATTCATCAAGACGACCACTTCTTCTACCAAGATCAAAGGAATGAGGCTTCCCGAATACCTTCTTGATGACAAAATCAAGAAAAGTCTGAACTACAAGCTGTATGATAATGCTTACAAAGGGGTACAAGAAGAAGCCACTATACAGACTCGAAGCAAAGGAGGTGTAAAGTCTGGAAGTACTACAAGCACCACTGGCTCACCTCAGACTAAGTCTAAGGCTGCTCCCAAGACTAAACCATCGGTTAAACCCAAGTCTTCTGCCAAACCTAAACCAACATCCAAGTCTACACTTGCCACCAAGCCAAAGAAGAAGGCAACTCCTGAGTACTTTATTCGGGATGAACCTACACCTCCACCTTCTGACACCGAATCCGAGTTCGATACGGAATCTGAAGAAGAAGAACCAGATTATGAACTGAGAGTAAGAGCACCTGATGAAGGATTTCCTGCAACAGAGATCGCCATACAACAAAGTCTTGAAACTTATGAAGAAGAGACAAGGAAAAGAAAAGGGATCACTATTCATGAGCCTAATGATGATGAAGACGAACCAATAGTTGAACCTTTGGTCGATAAACGCAAACTGAAAAGTATAGTTGTCGACACTCGAGCTGAAGAAAAGCGACTTCGGAAAGAACAAAGGAAAGCAACTCTCGAAATCCGACTCATGTCTCAACCTTTAATCCACCACCTATCGATCAGTCGGAACATGAAGGAGCTACAAGCAGCATGATTCCTTCCGTTGTGTCCACAACGTTAGAATCAGCTCCACAGCCTGATGACACTGTTAAAGACACAGATAAAACAGGAGATGTCAATATGACAGAGACTGCTAATGTAGAGGAGAACGTTGCCAGACAAGAGAACATAGCTACGGATCAGGAACATGAATACCTCATTACTCCAGAGTTTCTTGCACGAGAAGCAGAGGAAGCAGAGGAACGTCGCAGAAAAGAAAATGAAGAGAAGACCTCGTTCGACACCAACATATTTCTTAAGTCATCTTCTCAGCAGACTTCCTCAGCAAAACCTCCACCTCCTCAAGACTCTCCACCAAAGGATCCGACTCCTCCTGCTTCTTCTTCAAACTCTCACAACGAGTCATCGTCCGAATCATCACCTGAGCATTCATCTCCCACACCTGCAGAAACCGCATCAAAATAGCATTCAATCAATGAACCAAAACAACCAGTTGATCTTCAGGAGCAAGTCAACAAACTTACCAACATGGTTACCAGTCTTACCAAACAAGTTGAAGATTTTCAGGAGTCAAAGCAGCTGATCGATAAGTTCTTGAACTCTGATTACACAGGATTTATCAGGACTGCCATACATGATTTTCTCTCTGAAAATCTAGTTGAGATGATCACTCCTGAAGTAGCAAAACTTCTTGAACCAATCAAGGACAACTTGGATCACAGAATCAGAAGTGTCACTAGAAAAATGTTGTCAACTACACCATTCACACTTCACACTGCAAAACCTTCTACTGTTGCTCCAACCGTCCCTGAATTATCTTTCAATGAAATGCTTGCCAAACTCTTCGACAATGTTGCCTCCAAAACCACACAGACTGCTGAAGAAAAAGCACTTTATGATGCTATGGTGGCTTACATAGCCAAAGAGTCATGCAAAGATGCAGCTGGAACCCTGAAAAGGACAAGAAAAGATGACGATCCTGACCTAAACTCTAAAGGCAAGAAATCTAAGTCTGGAACCGGTCCCTCATCTTCTCTACAACTACAAAAGGACTCCACTCCTCCTGGAAATCAACAACACCCCTCAGCTACTGGTCAAGGTCAAACTGAAGAGGAAGAAACTTTCATGGAACCTACAGATGACTAACAGGGTCAACCTGACACCGATTACCGTGCTTCACCTATTCATGATTCTCATGCTGGACCATCATCACCATCCAAGGCTAAAGACAAAGATGCTACATCTAAGTCCAAGAAATCAAAGAAGAAAAGACGTCATTCATGGCTCAACAATGATGACACTCCTCAGAATGATTGGCTGAAAGAAATGGTTCAAGCTCAACCTCCTCTCGAAGAAGAAGAACCCCTTCCTGGTAACACTCTACAGTTTACCCAAGTCATAATGAAGGATCTTCAGATCAACAAACTCACAAAGGCGGAGCTCAGAAGAATCAATAGGGATGCACAAGAATTCCTCAAGAAAAGATCTCGAAACAAAGTGGAATACGAATATCATATGCAGAATATAGCTAGTGCAATGTCTGCCGACTTTGACTGGATAAATCCTGAAGTGAATATCGATCTCAGTTCCAAGAATCATGAAAAACCTTAGTTCACTGACTGGACCAAACCATTACCTTTGAAAGGATTTCCAGATAAACCTAAGATACCTTACAACTTCTTCTTCAACAAAGATCTTCGTAACATCCAGCTCACCCAGGAGACATCCAAGAAGAAATATGCTTCCTCACTCACAATCTCAGTACCTGCCGCAAGATACGAAATTCCTGCCATTGAATAGACCACTCGTATTTTCAGCAACTCCATCGTAGCTTACGACAGAGATGCTCTACACGGAATTCAACACTGGCCAGAACGTCGTCGTCTCGGTAATACCAGCAGATCAGGAGAGAAATCATTGGAAAATGTGAAGCAAAAATCTAAGATCATCGCTATCTTGGAGATTCAAGAGTCGCAACGGTTTAACTACATATTCATGCGTGAAATTGTTGTTAAACGACAAGATGAAAAGAAGTACAAGTTCTCCGAAGCAGACTTTCCAGACCTTAATCTCAATGACATCGAAGACATGTATCTTGAAAAGGTTCAAGGAAGAATGCGTGGATTCGATTGAGATGTACAGTACAACTTCATGGCATCACTACTTCTTTACATCCGACGATTGATAGTTCAAGAAAGAGTGGAAGATCTTCAGCTTGGAGTGGAAAGTTACCAACAGAAGATCAATTTGACAAAGCCGCAATTCACATTTGATGGAATCTATCAAACGTCACAGTTTACTCTCAACCAAGATCCTTTTGGTTTCACCTACATCAACAGCAAAAAGCTACAAAGTTTCATGAGGTTCGATGAGGTACACAAATTCTGTGATGTTACACTCAAATCTGTTCGTGATGGGCTGGTCAAAAGGTTGAATGATGATCGCCGTAAGATAGCTAAGGGGGAACAACCTAGATGGAAATCCAGCACAAGAAGACAAGTTCGTAACTTTGTCTTAAAGATTGAAGAAAGGTTATTTCGACGGGAACAGATCAGACGACTGGAAAGCTATATCGGTGCCAGACCATCGTTTCCTGTCAGACTCTTCGAAAGACCAGAACCCAAGTTCACTGACTTTGATGCTCCACTTCCTGACGAAGATTAACTTGGTACATTTGGTTATTTTTTTTCAATATCAATTGTTTCATTTGATTGAATTATTTTCATTATGGCTTGTGTACGCATTACAGTGCACAACCCGAACTTATAAAGAAAGGACCCTGAGGAACGCATCAGTGCCTCAATCCTAAATATAAGGAGCGAAGGCTTCTTACTTTTGAGTAGAATTAATCAAACATTTATGATTTTCATAATTCTGCTCAAAAGGACAAGTATTTCAGCTCAATAAGACCTAATCACTTGTTGAGGGGGAGCACTTGTCACAACAAAACACTTTGCTCTAAATCAAAAGTTCTTGGTGAATCTCCCCGTAAGACTCAAAAGGCATATTTTAATCTAAAAGTTTGTCAAAAATATCATTTTATATGCTATTTTTGAGGGGGAGAAAATGAAAAAGTGATTAAAATATACGAAGTCAAAGCTTAAAAGTTGTATCATGTGCGAGCTAGACTTAGTATTGACCCAGGAATTGACGAGACAATAAAAGTTAGTAATATCGAAAGGACTTATCCTCGACGGGTAATAACATCAAGTTAGTTACTAGAGCTAGTTGTCACCTAAAAGCTGACAATGCATCTCTTTAACTAACCACGTAAGCGTGTCTCGAAAAGGATATGTCTCAGTAGAAATGTACCATCTCGAGAAACTTTCTGTGAACTTGATCAGGCCGGGTAGTAACTTCAAGCTAGTTTAACTAGTGATGTAAGCGTGTCTCGAATCGGTCTTGTTCACGAAAAGTGGATCAATTCAAATGATTGCTCCTCCCGCATGTGCAAATTTATTAAAACACTTATGAGCACATGTGCAGGGGGAGCCCTTCAAAAGTGTACACAAAACTCTCAAAGTGTTAAACAAAATATTTGATTATCACAAACACTTTGAGAGACTTTCTATCAAAGGTTTCTTGGCTACTGTCGGAGTTATAAGGTGATTAAGATAGGAATATCTGTCCTATGATCCGCCAGAGCCGGAGGGATCTACCCAAGGACATCTCCCATAGTTAGAATTAGAAGTCCTTAGGTATGATACAAAAAAAAAAGGGAGAAAAGAATGAAAGGGAAAGAAGGAGTTGAAGAATTAAAAAGAAAAGTAAAGAAAAGGGTGAAAAGAAATAACCCTCCATATGTTCAACCTTAGGGCAGACACCGGGTTCAATACGTATGCTACTGGTTGTTGCAAAAGACAACACCGGTATTGAAGACAAAGTCGTCATGGACCCAGTGACGCAATGCACTAAACCTTCTTAACCACTCAAGTTCTCTTAAAAGGACTTGTTTCATTCTCACGGGGAACCAGCGTAACCTATCGACCTATCTCTTAGAGACGGTTGATATTGAAGCAGGAGACCCCTCCCTAGTCTCCGCATAGGAAACCTAGGTGTGCACTTATAGAGTATAGAGCCTTGAGATACATCAAAGATCTCTTAGGAACACTTAGTATTTCTACAACTGATGTTCTACATCAATGGGCATCAGTTGTAAACTATCGAGTCCTTCGCAGATCTTAGAAATCTGCCGAGAACGTTTATGAGAGGATTACGTAAGTATTTCTCAATGATTGAACGGAAATCCTGCCAGGGTCAACATCAAACAGCCCTGACAGCAGGTCACTTCGGTAACCTCACAAGGGTTACGCTTAGTGTTTGCGGTGGTTCCATTACGGTCTACAGTCGTGGAGTGATCCCCAGCGACTCACCCAGTCATTGAGCTACTCAGTAGGTCTCGTAAGCTCCTTCGGGAGTATCTGATATGGGAACGGCCTGGATAAGGATTAGAAGGAGTCTTCACAATATGCTGTTGATGAGCTCTAATTCCTTATCTGTAAGTACCGGTTATTTATTGCTAACTGTTTACTCGCAGGTACCTCACTTCCATGATGATAGATTCCAACATGCTCATACATACATCTTGAAGTCAAAAAAAGCTCCCCCAAAGATCTTAGCAACACAAAGTTCAAAGAAAGATTCTACACCAATAAGAAGAATATACAAAGTATAAAGACAAAGATCTCAATGTATCAAAAGGAACTTCTTGTACGTGAAAGTCTAAGTCCAAAGATGTATGAGTATGTTGGAATGGCGGACAACCACCACAGACGCAGGAGTGACGAACGGCAGATTACTTCATAACACAATCACTACATCATCACCAAAGAACAGAGACATAGAGCAAAGTACAACCATTATCATTCAAACCATTTTGAAGACGTCTAGAGTTTTACATGTCACAAGTCAACGACAAATATGAAGACGTCAAGCAACCGTGATGACCGACCCTTAGGGGGAGATTGTTGGGATCATAGTTTTTCACTATTTTATCAAGTCTCGGTCATTTGTAATAATGTTAGGTTGCTTAACTATTATTTACTTTCATTTACTAAATGTATTGAGTTTACTAGGCTTAAGGTATGAAACCCATGGGCCTCAAAGCCCACGAAATGATGAAAGGAAGGAGAGGGAGTGTTGCCCTAGCTCCTTCCCTATATATAGAAGCCTTAGGTCATTTGTAAACTTGGTTGGTTATTTGATTTCTTAAGGAAACTCTTGCACTTATATTTCTCCTATTCATTTAATCACCCAAATCTTCTTTCTCATCTCATTTCTATTGTTATTATACTTGTGTTTATAAAATGGTGACCTAACAGTATTTTTCTTGTGTCTTTTTATTTTATTAATGAAAATTTATTTTTAGTTTAATTTGTGTTTTTATTTGGATGAATGATAGGAAAGAAAATTGTGAGGATCGGAGGTGTCCTCTAGCTTGAGTGATAAGGAAAGGTATTTTTATAATGAGTTATAAGATTAAAAACTGCCGTATGAGTATCTTTTCTCTGTAACACGACCCAATAACACCGACATAACTTGATGCTCTTAATATTGAGAAATCACCTAATTGTAATACTCGTATTATTCTTTATCTCAAGTGATTCAGCCCATAAAAGTAGTCCATTGTTCATAGGCCCAATAACTATTACTTTTACTTTCATTATGGGCTGCTAAACAAGTGAGAGTAGTTAAGTTTGCTAATGCGAACGTATTTTGTCTTTGTGTCTCTTCAAATTATGAAAGCACGAGTTAGTAACACTAATTCACTAAAAAGACAAAATCCAAGTATTATAACCAATGTTTTCAACTCTTGGTATTAAATCTATCTCCCGGTTCAACTTGCGTAACCAACAAGCAACAGTTCAATCGACTTCTTTTGCTCAAAACTGGCTTCCGATGACCAAACTGGTTCAACTGGCTAGTCAACCGGGTTTTACAACATTAGGCAAAACTAAAGGTTAATTAATAATTATGATAACCAATGTTTTC
This sequence comes from Artemisia argyi, assembly GCA_030686995.1. Lineage (NCBI taxonomy): Eukaryota > Viridiplantae > Streptophyta > Magnoliopsida > Asterales > Asteraceae > Artemisia > Artemisia argyi. The sequence goes on along the minus strand of JARVZY010002271.1, from coordinate 22,621 downwards.
AATCCCTGTTTTTCTAAGGTTTTAGTTGAGGTTTTAATTTGGCATTAAATTGGATAAGCCTTAGAGTTGACTTGTGAAACATAAAATAAGAAGTGACGTATTTAGCTAAAAGTCAAAGATATGAAACTCATGTTTTATTCAACGTTGTCTGCGCCGCTTCTTGTCAAAGTCAAACATCGTAAAGATATTATGTGGAGCAAATAAGATCAGTTGAAACCCTTTGGAAAGACCAGAAATAATCTTGTTCAATTCAATCAAGATCTACACTTTTTGAGGAAGATCATTATCACATAATCTTAACATACATTACGTGATTATATTTACACATGTATAACTTATTACTATAAACTCGATAAATTTCTACACACATATTTATCGACTGAGGAAAAATGATTTCTACGCCTATGTTGAGAGTTAGGTTTAATAGTATGATTGAGATACATGTTAAATTGATTAGCGAGAGATAATGGAAGAGGACGAATGCTCGTATTTCAGACGGGGGAAGGGGCGTGGGGCTCAAGCAAAAAAAATTGTAGTGTAATTTTTTTTTTTTTTTTTTTTTTTTTTTTTTTTTTTTAATATTTGACTATTTTTGTAATTTGCGCCTTTAACGAACTAATTTATTGTGTAGTTTCTAAAAGTTATCAAAGTTTGTTCTTTCGACTATAATTTTCTGGTTACGCCTCTGATTGTAGTAAATATATTTGTTAAACCTATTATTATTAGGAGGAAAATTCAAATGCATACTCTTATTTTGGTGCATACCAATGGACAAATCCCCACCATCCATCTAGTTTGATCTAATGGTGGGGATTAACCTAAGATTTAAATGAGAACATAAGTCCATGTTTTTTTTCCCTTTTTCTTTGTCTTTTTGTCTTTTTTATTATTCTTTTTTTTTTCCTTTCTTTATTTCCTTTTTTTTCTTTCTTTTTTGTGCTTTTTTTCTTTCACGTTACAGTTTTTGTTGTTTCTCTCTCTCTCTCTCTCTCTCTCTCTTTTTTTTTTTCTTTTTGTGTCTTTTTTTTTTTTTTTTTTTTTTTTTTTTTTTTTTTTCGTTCTAATTCACGTTTTTTTTGCTTTCATAAATTTTCGTCTGTTTTCATACGTTTTTGTTTATTTTTGTACGTTTTCGCCCGTTTTCATATATTTTCGCCCGTTTTCGTCCGTTTTCATACGTTATTGTCTGTTTTCATACGTTTTCGTCCGCTTTCTTACGTTTTCGCCCGTTAACGTCTGTTTTCATACGTTTTCATATGTTTTCTTACATTTTCGTTCGTTTTCATACGTTTTCGTCAGTTTTCATACGTTTTCGTTCGTCTTAATACATTTTCGTCCGCTTTCTTTCATTTTCTTCCATTTTTCATACGTCTTCGTCCGTTCTCAGACGTGTTTTTACGCTTTCTTACGTTTTAGTTCGTTTTCATACGTTTTCGTTTTCATACGTTTTCTTTCGTTTTCGTTCATTTTTCAAACGTTTTTGTCCTTTTCATACATGTTTTTACTCTTTCATATGTTTTCTTCTATTTTTATACATTGTCGTTCGTTTCTTACGTTTTTGTCCATTTTTTCATTCATTTTCGTTCATTTTTAAATATTTTTGGCAATTTTCAGACGTTTATATGTTTCTAAATATCATAAGTGATATTCTGAATATCACAAGTGATATTATGTGATATTCTAAATATCACGAGTTATATTCTGAATATCACACGTGCTATTCTGTGATATTCAGAATAGCACAAGTGATATTTTGAATATTACAAGTGATATTCTGAATATCATAAGTGATTTTATATGATATGGAGAATGTGACAAAGGATACTATAAGTACCACAAATGATATTCTGGATATTATAAGTAATATTCTGTGATATTCTGAATATTATAAATAATTTTATGAATTTGACAAGTGATTTTCAACAAATGTTTTTTAACATGAAAATCACAAGTGATATTCAGAAAAACACATGTGATAGATATTCAGAAAATCACAAGTGATATTTAGAATATCACCATTGATATTCTGAAAAACACAAGTGGTATTCTGAATATCATTTGTGATATTCGGAAAAGTATAAAAACGGACAAAAACGTAAAACAGTGGACTAATACGTATGAAAACGGACGAAAACATAAGAAAAACACAAAAAACCACTTGTGATTTTCTAAATAGCACAAGCGATATTCTGAATATCACAAGCGATTTTCTGAATATCACAAGCGATATTCCGAATATCACAAGCGATATTCCGAATATCACAAGCGATATTCCGAATATCACAAGCGATATTCCGAATATCACAAGCGATATTCTGTGAGATTCAGAATATCACGAGTGATAGTGATATTCTGAATATCACAAGTGATATTTTGAATATCATAAGTGATTTTCTGTAATATGGAGAATATCACAAGTGATACTATTAGTGCCACAAATGATATTCTGGATATTATAAGGAATATTTTGTAATATTCAAAGTATCACAAGTGATATTCTGAATCTTTTAAGTGATTTTCTGAATTTGACAAGTGATTTTCAACAAATGTTTTGTAACATGAAAATCACAAGTGATATTCAGAAAATAACAAGTGATAGATATTCAGAAAATCAAAAGTGATATTTAGAATGGCACGATTGATATTCAGAAAAACACAAGTGATATTTTGAATATCATTTGTGATATTTGGAAACGTATAAAAACGGACGAAAACATAAAAAAATGGACTAATACGCATGAAAACGGACGAAAACATAAGAAAATCACTTGTGAATATCACTAGTGATATTCTAAATATCACAAGTTATATTATAAATATCACAAGTGATATTCTGAATATCGCAAGTGATTTTCTGTGATATGGAGAATATCACAAGTGATACTATGAGTACCACAAATGATATTCTAGATATGATAAGTAATATTGTATGATATACAAAGTATCACAAGTGATATTCTGAATATCATAAGTGATTTTCTCAATTTGAAAAGTGATTTTCAACAAATGTTTTGTAACATAAAAATTATACGTGATATTCAGTAAATCACAAGTGATATTTGGAATATCACTATTGAGATTCAAAAAAACACAAGTGATATTCTGAATATCATTTGTGATATTCGGAAACGTATAAAAATGGACGAAAACGTAAAAAAATGGAATAATACGTATGAAAACGGATAAAAACATAAGAAAATCACTAAAAATCACTGTGATTTTCTGAATATCACAATTGATATTCTAAATATCACAAGTTATATTTTGAAAATCACAAGTGACATTTCCGTGATATTCAGAATATCACAAGTGATATTCAGAATATCACAAGTGATATTCTGAAAAGGACAAAAACTTTTGAAAAATGGACGAAAATGAAAGAAAATGGATGAAAACGGACGAAAACGTATGAAAATGAACGAAAACATAAGAAAATTGGCGAATATGTATGAAAACAGACAAAAACGAATGAAAGCGTAAAAACACATCCGAAAATGGATGAAGACGTATTAGAAATGGACGAGAATGAAAGAAAATGGTCGAAAATGTATTAAAACGAACGAAAACGTATGAAAATGGACGAAAACGTATGAAAACGAACGAAAATGTAAGAAAACATATGAAAACGTATGAAAACAGGTGTTAACAGACGAAAGTAAGAAAGCGGATGAAAACGTATGAAAACGGACGAAAACGTAAGAAAAAGGGCGAAAAGATATGAAAACGGGCGAGAACAGACAAAAACGTATGAAAACGGACGAAAACGTATTAAAACAGAAGAAAATGTATTAAAGCGAAAAAAAAACGTTTATTGGAAAAAAAACATGAATTATAACAAAAAAAAAAGAAAAAAGAAATGAAAAAACAAAAAAAGAAGTGTGTAAAAAAACCAAGAAAAAAGAAACAAAAAAAAAAAAAAAAAAAAAATAGAAACAAAAAAATGAGAAAAAAAAAAAAGGCAAAAAAACTATAAAAGTGTGAAAAAAAAGACGCAAACAAAAAAAAAGAAAGAAAAAAAAGGAAAGAAAGAAAGGGAAAAAAAGAATAATAAAAAAGACAAAAAGACAAAGAAAAAAAACATGGACTTATGTTTTCCATTTAATCTTAGGTTAATCCTCACCATTAGATCAAACTAGATGGATGGTGCAGATTTGTCCATTGGTATGCACCAAAATTAGAGTATGCAAAATAAAGTGCCTCTTATTATTAGTCCTCGACTGATATAAATTTGAATGTCTAATAGCTAGCACATTGTGTATGAACTACGATATTATGTAGTGTTGGTCAAAAGTTTATGTTTAAAAATGTAAATTACAATCATCTTAGTGCGTGAAGTAACTAAAATCATGTCTCAAAATTTTTTTTATATAATAAAACAAAACCTTAAGTGGTGACTTTTTCATTTAAAAAAAACTAAACCATACTTTATTTAGTAGTAATATTATTCAAAAAAAAAAAAAAAAAAAATCTTATTAGGTAACATTTTATATTTATCCATAACACAAGTAGAAGATAAATACAAAAAATATAGATAATATGCAATTAACAATATGATTAAAATTTTTAAATAATTATCTTTAATAATAAAAAACTATAATTAAAAATCATAAATCAAACAAAACAAATATTAAATTATTTGTTTTTTAATAAATAAAAATATATAATTCAAATTTAAAAAAAAAAAACTCGCGCGTGCGCGGGCATTATAATTAGTTATTTATATATAATAGAATGTACGAAATTTTGTGACCATGGTTTGTGAAATAGCATCGATTGCACTCCCTTTAACACGGCCTGCACTGTACCAAATTGTGTATGAACTACGATAGTATGAAGTGTTGGGGCTGCAATGCTTCTTTTATTGTTTTGATCCCAAAATTATCTGATCCTCTTGACTTTAGCGACTATCGCCCCATTAGTTTGATTGGTTGCTTGTACAAAGTTCTATCAAAGCTTCTCTCCTCTCGATTAAGTCATGTTATCCACAAGCTGATTAGTCCAAATCAAACGGCTTTTTTGAAAGGAAGGCAAATTTTGGATGGGAGTCTTATTGCTAATGAAATAGTCAACTATGTTAAGAAGGAAAAAATTAACCTTCCTATTTTCAAAGTTTTGACAGTGTAAATTGGAATTTTCTTTTGGACACTATGTCGCAAATGAATTTTGGGCCAAAATGGTGTAACTGGATTCTATCTTGTCTGTCATCGCCCATAGTGTCGGTTCTTGTTAATGGCTCAGCCTCGAGAGAATTTAAGATGACACGTGGGTTAAGGCAAGGAGACCCTCTCTCTCCTTTCCTTTTTCTTATAGTTGCTGAAGCTTTACAAGTTATGATTGTTGATGCGTGTAACAAAGGCATTTTCAAAGGGCTTTCTTTAGCAGACGATGGGACAAACATCTCCTTGCTTCAATACGCCGACGATGCTCTTTTTTTTTTGGCGACTGGTCTGTTTCGAATGCTCGCCGCTTGGTTCATATCTTGGATTGTTTTCATGATGTTTCAGGCCTCAAAATAAACTAATCAAAAAGCAGGCTTTTTGGTATTGGTATCCCAATAGATGAAGTAGCTAGTGTTGCTAGAGCAATCAATTACTCCTATGACTCCCTTCCGTTCACTTATCTTGGTTTACCTGTTGGAAAAACTATGAAGAGAATGGATGCTTGGAATGATGTTGTTTTGAGGATAACAAAAAGACTTGCGCCATGGAAGAATAATCTCCTCTCCATTGGCGGGAGACTAACTCTTGTCAAATCGGTTTTAGGAAGCCTTCCTCTCTATTATTTATCTATCTTTAGAGCTCCTAATTCAGTTATCTCTGCTATTGAATCTTTAAGGAGACGCTTCTTTTGGGGTTTTAAAGATAATGAAAAAAAGATTGTTTGGGTTCGTTGGCAAAAAATTTTAGCTGAAAAGAAAGATGGAGGCTTAGGAGTTGGGAGCATTAAAGCAAAAAATCTGAGTCTTCTTGGTAAATGGAGATGGCGATTTCTAAATGAGAAATATGCATTGTGGAGGAAGATTATCGGTAAGATCCATGGTTCAGATGGGGGCTTCGATGTTAGTAGGGGTTCGGGGCATAAATCGAGTATTTGGGTTAGTATCATTGGGAGTTGTTCGGAGTTGAACGAGTTTGACATTTCTCTTAGTAATCTTATTGTTAAGAAAATTTCAAATGGTAGACAAACTCTCTTCTGGCATGAATCTTGGCTTAAAGATGTTGGCCCTTTAAAGTTTCGTTTCCCTCGGTTGTATGCTCTAGAAATGAATGAAAACTGCCTTGTTGCCAATAGATGGGCTAAAATATATGATAAATGGCAAGGGAATTCGAACTGGAGAAGACATCCTACGGGTCGAGCACTTGGTGATCTTTCCTCGCTAAGTTTTCTTATCAACGGGCTTGTTCTTGACTCTTCAACCGAAGACAAATGGACTTGGGCCTTGGAAGATTCGGGTAAATTTTCTGTCAGTTCATTGTGCAAAGCCATCCACAATAAACTCTTTGTTCGTGAGGCAGATTCTCCATCTTTTAGGTGGAATTCTTGGGTTCCTCGGAAGGCAAATATTTGCGCTTGGTGAGTTACTTTAAATCGTCTCCCTACAAGTGACAATTTAATGCAACGTGGAGTTCAGCTTCCGTCTTCTTTATGTGCTTTTTGTGGGTTGGTTGATGAAAATAGGGACCACTGTTTGCTTTCTTGCCCTAAAGTAAAGATCCTTTGGGTCAAAATTTGGAGTTGGTGGGGATCCCCAACGTTGTTTAACCCCTCGTTGTTTGACATTCTCATGGGATCATTCGAGTTCCTTAAAGGCAAATGGGTTAGTAAAGCTTTTCACGGAGTTTGTTTAACAACTATTTGGCATATATTGAATTGGAGAAACAAAATCAGTCACGCGACATCAGTGGATGAGAGGATTGCTTTTTGTGACGAAGATATGTTTCCCGTGGTTCAAAGAATTTCTTTATTGTGGATTTCTAATAGGGCCTCTAAGTATCGGGTTACTTGGAATCAGTGGGTTCATTCTCCTGCTGATTTGAGACCTCCATAGATTTCATAGGCTCCTTATTGGTGTTTTGTTTTTTAGCTTTTTCTCTCTTGTTTCTTTTCTTTTTTTGGCTCTTGCTCGGAGCCTTTTGTTATATTTCTCTTTTTCCGCCTCGTGGCTTTTTAATATCATTGCCGTTCCAAAAAAAGTATGGAGTGTTGGTCTCAAGTTATGTTTAAAAATGGAAATTACAACTGTAATACAAATGATTATTGATTAAAACAAATAAAGACCCCACGCACCAAACAAGACGTAAAAAGATTCGACACGGGTGTGAGGATCGAATAGTCTATTGATGTAAATGACTCCTGTCTTTGTCTAATCCCCTCCTGTAGAAAAGTCGGTTAATTAAACATCATTTTCCAACTCTTACCATTTTTCCACATTATTTAATTTAATTTGTACTACTTTCAATATCAATTTCTTAAGTTTTTAAAATCACACAATCTTTTAATCAATATACTACTACTATATAATAAGGTTAACATGGCGGTTGCAGGTGTAGAATCCATTAGGGTTTGTCTTATAAATTGTTTATGAATAAATATTATTACCTCGTCGCATAATTATTGTCCAGTTTTGACTATTAAAATCTTTATTTTGCAACTTTGACATTAAATATTTTTATTTATGTTATATAATACTTAATGAAAATTATACCAATAAAAAAAATACAATTAAAACTCAATAAATTCATATATTTTTATCAATTAAAATAAAAATATTTAAAATCAAAGTTAAAAACTAAAGACTTCAAAAGTCAACACTATACAATAATTATGGGACGAAGAGAGTATGTTTTACGGGGATTCATGATTTAACATGACATTTGAGCGGGTTTTATTTTTCGATCTAAATGACTATATTGACTCGCCTCCCTTAAACCACCCTGTCAAACCTTAGTTGCCACCCTTTATCCTTTACAAAAAAGTTCAATTTTTGGCTAAAACTTGCTTGTCGTTTTGGCCGTAACTCACAAACCTTTCGAAGTTAACTTACGTCATTAGCGTCATTCTCTTCGTTTTTCATTTCTGCCCAAAATCCTACCAAGATCACATCTTTCAGATATCTGATGCGCCACCACGCGCCACCGGGACCCAGTTCCACAAAATAAAGTTTTTATTTATTTATTTATTTATTTTTTATTATTTTTTTTGTGGCTTCTTTTTTTGCTTTTGTTGTTGTTGTTTGAACATTGGTACCGCTTGTTGTTGGAGATCTTTAACAACAAATTAGTATTGTTTTAATGCTTTTGCTGATTACTTATGTTTTTGGTTTTTGTTTTGCTTGAAGATTTGTATCCGTTTACTATCGGGTGTGTTCATCAACAAATTAATTAATGCTTTAATGTTTTTAGTATGGCTCAAGCCTGGATGTAGTATCCTTTAAGATTTTATGTAGTTTGTCTTATAAATGGTTTATGAATAAACATTATGCGCCACAAGAATTCATGATTTAACACAATATACCACTCACCATACGAATTTGGAAGCTCGTGCTCCGGGTGGGAAAGGCTTGTGGTTGGCTTCGTAAGTGGTCACCATTGAGGTGGTGTAGTGGTGAGCTCGTGGTCAACTTGATCCGGGTCATGATGATACAAGTGGTAAGCAATGACGAATGACTTTTGCATGATAAAAGTGCAATGATTTGTAATTGAGATGATAACATTAATAAACAAGTGATCTCACTGATTATTGTCGCTCCAATAACATAGAGTTCCGATTACTTTTAGTTCTCTTTTCTATATCATTGTTAAATACATTGTTAATTATTGTGTGAAAGCTGAAAACACATAAGATATTTTTGTGATTTACCGAGCCACGTAATATATTTAATTAATTGTCAGTTTCGCTAAAATACTTTTATTTTGTTAACAATCTCGCTAACTCTCAACTAAATTAACTATCCTCTTTGAAATATGTTTTCAAATTTACATTTAGTTTTTAAAACGAGCTTGGGCACCCGCGCGTTGCTGCGAGAATGTTGTGTTTAATCAAAACTCGAAATAAAACGATCAAAATTTTATTATTATTATTATTATGTTTTAAGGACTAAATTTGCAAAACGGGGTGCACGCGCTCGTTAAAAAATAAATTTTGATCGTTTTATTTATAACTCCGAATTTTGGTTTTATATATAATTTTGGTTTTATGTAAAAAAAAAAAAAAAAAAAAAAAAGAAAAAATGACTAAATTTGCAAAAGATCGCTAACGGGGGACTAACGGTGCGATTTATAGATAATTGAGGGACTGAAAGCGTAAATTCGTTAGCTACAGTGCAGGCACTATTCGGCACTGTGCTGTACTGTAGCAACCACTGTTTGGTACTGTAGCAACTTATTTTTCAGTTTTAGTCCCTTAACGTGACATTCTTTGCAAAGTTAGTCCTTAGGGACTAACGGTGAAAAAAAAATAACGTTAGGGCTTGTTTAAGTTTATTATTTGCACAGAAAAAGCCCCTGAAGTTACTGGTCTGCGGCAAATTTAATCCACGTCTGTTAGTTAACGGTCGTTAAGGACTAACTTCGCAATTGGTCACTAACCTCAGGGGCTAAAAGTGGCAAACACGAAACTTGCAAAGTTACTGTTGCTACAGTAACAAAAACGCCTTTTAGTATATATATTAATATATTCATCATCTTTCACTTAGTTATATCACATTCGCATACTATCTCCTTTCAACAAAGATCCACACAACTTTAATCAGAATGAAATAACCATCTTTCGTACTCTCTCCGTCTCTAAATAAATGTTCAGTTTGACTTTTCAAAGTCAAAATGGTTCAACTTTAACCTTAATTTTTTTTTTGTTATATAATACATGATAAAAAAATTATACTATTAAAAAATACACTTAAAACTCAATCCATTTATGTATTTTGCATCAAATATGATATAACACATACAAAAATAGTTAAAGTTGAATCAGTTTTAATTTGAAAATACAAAAATAAATTAACAAAGATGATAGGTAGCAAGACACGAAACCTACAACAACCTTAACGGCAGCTATACACGAGAAAGTTGTTTCCCTCTGATTTTATTGTGTGGTTTCAAATGAATTTAATTAATAGGCTCGTTTTCATAAATCATATGCTAAATCTTTTTTACTCTGATTTTAATTTTATGTTAGAAATATATGTTTGATCAGTATATAGTTAGGGAAAATCGCACAAAAGTTACACTTAAGGTTTTTTTATTTTTTATTATTTTTCTTTTTTGAAAAGCTAAATTTTAATAACAACCAGCACCAAAAAAGAGACAAACATTATAACAAAAAAACAAAAAAAAAAAAAAAAAAAAAAAAAAAAAAAAAGGCACAGGGTGTAGAAATCCACGAGTTCCGGTTCAAAAAGAAGCATTTACATCTAGCTGCAATTAATAACATCGATAACCTCTGGATAGAAGGAAAAACATCTTCATTTTTAACGTCATTTAAAGAACTGATCGGGGCATTGACAACATTATTCCTCCATTTCCAAATGGCCCATAAAACGCATTTAAAAATGCCATGAAGAATCTTAGAGAGCAGTGATGATTAGGGAGACCTTCGAGCCAGCAAGATATCTGAAATGGAGAAGCACAGGAAAGAAATCACCACGCCCATATCTTGCACCAGACAGGAGAAAGTAGGAGACAAGAGATGAGTCAGTGAATAAACAATTCATCCACCGACTCACAAAATAAGCAAAGAACCGAATCTATAGTAATCCTTTTGTGTGTGTGTATGTGTGTGTCAATTTAAGCCTTTAAGGTATTGAAATTATTTTTTATGTTAAAGTAAAGTTTACTTGAGTTTTCAAAAACGATTACCGGATATAATTTTAGTTGAAATGACTTTTAAATACTCAATTATAACGATATATCACATTAATTAACTAATTTATCTGAAAAACCGATAACATCTTTCGAAAAGTCGAAAAAACCTTACGTTGCACAAAAATAATTTTGATACCTTAAATCGATCAAATAAAGTTGGACACTTAAAATTCAAATCGGCTTTAAGTGTGATCCTTTTTGTGCGATTTGCCCATAAAGTTATGGGTTTTAGGTGCTAAAATAAGTTTGCTGATACATTCATGAATTGTGAAAATATTGTTGATTACATGATTGTAAGTTTAAAAAGACATGCACAAAGTTTTTTTTTTTTTTTTTTTTTTTTTTTTTTTTTTTTTTTTTTTTGTTTTCATTGGTTTTCTGCCATTAGACAACAAGCACAATGTAGGTTCAAGTGGGGAAGAAAGGAAACAAGTAGATGGGTGGTCATGATGGTGGCGGGTGATGGTAGGTATGTGTTTTTCATGTTTTGGTGGTTAGGATGGTGGTGATGGGTATTTTGGGGTGGATGGCCGTATTATGGGAATTTAGTTTGATGGTGTCATAATGGGTGGCCGGAATCTTGATTGGTGTAGACGTACGAGGCGGTCGTGGATGGCCGAAATCTGAAAACTGGATTTTTGGAACACAGAAAAAAAGAAAAAAGAAAAAATGTAATTCAAGAACAAATTCAAATTGAAAGAATATAATAGTATTTTAGTCAGTTCACTTGCAAAGTTAACAAGATTGTTCATAAGATGAAATTATTTTAACGAGATTGTCAATTAGTAAAGTAAGTACGTAGCTCGAGAAATCTCAAATAGTATCTTACGTGTTTTAGCTTTTACGCTTAATTATTTTTATTGGTTGGAGATTTGAAATATTTGATCTCAATATCTCATTACTTTTTTACAATTCACATATCCAAATAAGGTAATTTTTTTTGTCAGGATTGTCTCAAGTTACTTGAGTCAAAAAAAGAAAAGGAAAAAAAAAAATCTTTTGATTTGAGCCATTAAATCAAATATAAGATTAGATCAAATCTAATAACTCATAATGCCTTAACTTGACTCAAGTTGTGTTTAAGAGAGAATCTTTGTCCATTTTTTTATCCAAAGGAAAGTTGGTTGTCGACAAATCAAAAATTGACACACTAAAGAGGTTTCAACTAGGACGTCAATGTTTATTGACGCGTTAAATAAGAACTTGATTCTTGCCTACAAATGTATAAAAGGTACCTTTAATTATCATCCACAGACTTTAGGACTTACTGTTCAAAGATAGAACTTATAGGGCGGTTTACAATCAATAGGTGATAATGACCTTTGCATATTTCATACATGTATATTGGTGTTGAACGCTATATATTTTACTTTTCTCAGTAGTATATAATTAAACTTGTATTTGACATTAGGCGATTTAACACTCTTTTGAATATGTTTATCTTAGATGATAGGATAGTTGGGGTAGTTGGCCAAAACGCACTTTTAAAGTTTGGGTCTAATAATGTTGTAAAACTTAAATCTCAATAGACCCAAAGAACACAAGCTGATTTATACCAACTATCATGTCATTTAAATATTTAATATAAATTTTACCACATTCATTTGTTTTTAAATTAATAAACCTTTTTAAGATTTAATAAATTAAAAAGTTTTTATAGAGTAAAAGTGACATCTTAATACAATTAGCAGTCATTTATTTAGAAAATGTGTGTCACATTTATAAAAATTGTAGTACCGTTAGTCGTATTTATTTAGAGCATGCGGTACAATGCGCCATGGCTCAAGCCATGATGGGCTTCGGCATCAACTTTTGGCACGAGACACAATACCGCGGGTTGGCTGGTAGGCTCTCGCGCCGTGGCCACCAGCCCACGCCACGGAGATTTTTTATTTTATTTTTTTATTTTTTGTTTGTGTTCTATGGCACCTCTTCTTTGTTAGGGAGGAGGGTTTTGATGACATAGACAAATTTAGTGTCATGGAAAAAAGATGCTAAGGTGACACCACTTTTTTCACGGCACCACTCACACACCAACTGTAACTAACGCTCTTATCAATTATTATTATTATTATTATTATTATTATTATTATTATTATTATTATTATTATAAAGTGATTTTTCATTGGAAACATGGGAAATTACATGAAATTAGAGGGGAGTCTAGACACAATCTGTGCTCCCACTCCTTTTTGAATACAGAAACTAACTCGATGAAAAATAAAAGCACTACTCTTAACGTTATTAGAGTGGCTCCTGGCAATAGTCTTGACACGCGAAAGTGTATCCAAAGCTTCCACATCGAGTTCTTCAAACGTAGAAAAAGCAAAAGGGACGAACTTGTATCCATTGTCTTCACACTTGGACGCATATTTCTTCCTTTTCTTTTCTACAGCATTAATCAAAGCAACCCCGGGGGCCCATGATGTCGCCCCAGTCCCAGCAAACGGAGAGACCCCAGTCACATCCAGACATACGTCCTTACCTTGGAAAGAAAAGGATTAAGTGTTATTATTATTATTATTATTATTATTATTATTATTATGTGTGTATTTGTCAATCATGTATAAAGTTACAACAAAACTTATTTTCTAAGTCTTTGTTAAAAGATTAAGTGTTAAAATCTTCAAATTACAACCAAATAAAACACTTTTATGACATGTTCTTTATACTTTTTAAAACCGTGTGACAATCAAATAAATAAATAAAAGTATGAGCAAGGAATGTAGCATTTCTCCATATCTACACATCAATAACCATGCCAATTGCCAATTTGCCACTGTGGCTTATTTTTATTTATTTTTTCTATACCTCAACACATGAGAAGAAATAATGTGGTGATAATGTAAACGTCATTTATTAGGCCGGAATCCATAAAATACAGCTAGTCAAAACTCAAACACAACTTTACAGTTATACCACCTCTATCCAAAATTTTGTACTTCCTCTTTCATTTCCACAAAGTCTACAAACACAATTATTCCCCAATGATCTTATAATCCTCAACATCAACCATATGTGCCGAACAAAAATGTCGGTAAACGCATCCGAACCCACTCCAACACGCCGCACGAACTCCCACGCAGTCCGAACAACGAGCAGCAACAGATCACAACCATCACATAATAACACAACATACTTATCTACAAACTCAAACACAAACACAAACACAAACACAAACAATAGCTATAATAGTAATAATAATAATTCTAGCTACACACCTCAATCCAACACAAACAACACCTCCAGTTCCCGCTCCCGCTCCGGCTCCAGTTCCAGCTACAGACTAAACTCCTCAACAGCAACAGCTGAAGCTTCTGTCTCATCACTTTCGAGCCTCCGAAATACATTACCCGAGAACACACATATATATGACATCTCGGAGATACGTTCAGCTACTAATAATTTTTTAGCGAAACGCTTTTCTACCTCGTCTACTGCACCCGCATGGCGGTGTAGTTTACGAGGTAAAGAAGTGGTCCTGTTTCAGAGGAAAGTTCTCCGTCCTATACAGGACGGAGAACTGCGCGAGAAACTTTCTGTTATTTATAAAAGTCATCATATTAATGTTATTAAATTGCTTGGGGCCACTATAGCAGGTACATTTTTTTTTGTTATTACAAAAACAACTAACTATCTCACGATATTTAAGATTATTACTAATATATGATACTGTTCAATTGATATATTGTAGGTGGTTATATATACTTAGCGTATGATTATATGGGTGGTGCGAATTTAGCTGACTGTTTACGGAATAAAAGGAATCCCGAGTTTACGGTTTTGTCTACGTGGATGTCACGAATGCAAATTATATCAGATTTAGCTTCAGGGTTGGATTATATACATAATAATGCTGGTTTGAAGGTTAACTTAGTTCATAAGTATGTGAAATCTAGTAGTGTGATAGTTACGGAGCCTTCTTTTAACGCGAAGATATGTCATTTTGGGACTGCTGAACTGTGCGGTGAGACGTTTGTGGATGATGATGTTGGTGTTGAGGATGATGTGGATGTTAAGAAATTGGTGAGATCTAATAGTAGAACTATGCGGTTTGAAGGGGTGAATGGGTACATGTCACCAGAGTTTCGTGGCCTTGCCACACAGAAATCTGATGTTTACGCGTTTGGGGTAGTGGTATTGGAGGTGTTAACAGGTGAGGAGCCGGTTAAGTATAAGTATGATAAGGCGAGTGGGAATCATGTGAAGATTTTGGTGGTGGAGACTGCGAGATTAGCTTTGGAAAGTGGAAATGATGGTGGCGCTGACGTGGAAGGGAGACTGAGGAGGTGGGTGGATAGGAGGTTAAAGGATTCGTTTCCGGTTGTGGTTGTTGAGAAATTGACCCGGATAGCGTTGGATTGTGTTGAGGAGGATCCGAGTAAAAGGCCTAATATGAGCCGGGTGGCGGGTAAGGTTTCAAAGCTTTATTTGGATTCAAGGAAGTGGGCAGATACTATACGTGTTCCTAATGATTTTACGGCTTCTTTTGCTCCAAGGTGATGATTTTGTTCATATTATGTCGATTTTGTTCCTTAGGAATGTAGGATGATTTTAATATTTTAGTTGACAGATGTTAGGTTTGCTGGCTTAACAAGTTTTTTTATTACATGCTTTAAATATATTTTAATTGACAGATCTGTTTGAGGCTCTAATGTATATGTAAATAGCCTTAATTCAAAATGTTCTCACTTTTCAGCTTACTCCATCTACACATCTGTTTGAAGTTTCATCCCATGTCATAACCTTTAATACCGTGTTGCGTCATTGTTTGATGTAGAACGCCTTACATTACGAGTCACATTTTCGTTATTAGTTCAACAACTGACTATTGTTCATAATCTGTGCAATTAGTTCTGTAAAAATTCTATGTTAAAGTTGTAATGGGTGACTGCATTTGGCAAAATAATGTAGTGCTCAAAAAGAGGAAACTATGGTGCGTAATCTATGCACTTTGTTCTTTACAGTACTGCAATTACTCATACTAATTAGCCTTCTTCACTAATCACGAGTATGCAAAACTCGAGACAAAACAGCTAAACTCAAATCAGGACCGTGCCTATAGTATACTTGGTATGCTACTTGATACTGCTTATGTCAGAATACCAGTTTTCTGAACGTGTCCACTGTCAATACCTTTTCTCTAAACAACGTTGGTTTTCCGAGCAATTAGGCTTAACATATACTTAAATACGAGTCCAGTTCAAGGTATGGTTTGGGGCCGAACTGGTCTTATTAACTTATTTCGCGGTTGCACACCCATATCACCAACCAAAAGTTATGAGTTGAATCTCATCAGAAACTGACAGTTCTTTGTCAATTAAAACATGATATCAGTTACTCCATTAGACATGTAATCAATTAGACCACAAAATGAAGAAGTTTAATCATGTAAACATTCAAAAAAGAAAGTCTAACCAAGCCTTTGGTGGATATGGTGATATGCTATCAGAAACAAAATTAAACCAATAAGGCTTAATGGTAGTCATGTAGGATACTCTATGCTAAGGCCTAAATTTACTTGACAGAAACAGACCATTACGTGTGGCTAACGGCCAAAGGGGTGTAAGTAATCTTTGACTATCAGATACGAAGTATGATACTATTTTCTAAGGTTGTAACCAAAAAAGTTCGGAGTATACTAAATACCCCGCACTGGCCAGATGTTATCTTCAGAGGTGGAAGACCAGATGTTGTTTTCAGAGTTGGAAGAGGAGCTTGACTCGGTTTTAAACTCTTTCATCTTCTGTTGCTGGTTCCTTGGATAAGGATGAATCTCTGAGAGCTCCCTGACCTGAAGTAAGATATCGGGTGGGAGCAATGCACACTCGCCCTATACAAACCATAACACGTGTCAAAATTAGACCAGTTTGACCTTTGAGGTCAAATGTATAAATTTTGACTTTAGAATGCAAGCTTACCCTTCCTTTGCCAGATTCTGATTTGCAGCTTGCTGCTAAAAGATTTCGCCACTTATCCTGAAAACCCAAAGTACAACATGAACGCTGGTTATGTAGATTCAGAACTGAAATGAAGGAGGACAACATACCTTCAAATCTGCAGATGACCGATGAGGACTTTCTTTAAAGAACAACTTTTTCATTTCCACCCATTTCCCAACACCACATTTAGATACTCCCTGGATCAGCTTTAAAACTTCGGGATCTGACCACGGCCTATGTTTTCTCACTATTTTATCATTTTGAGCCTTGGTCTTACCATTATCATCATCTTGGTTCCACATTCGATCTGATCCTTTTGAGCTTGACTTTTCAACTATACTACTTTCATCTCTCATGTCAGACAAGCTTAACAAAATATCACCCACCTCAGAAAATGATTTAAAGTTGTCAACAGTTTTAGGTGTCGATCTTTTGAAATTCTTAGCTCTCGGTTTGGTTTTAAATCTGAAAATTCTTGCCAAAGGGTCTAGTTCTGGTGTCTTCAAAACCAAATCTTTTTCATCACTAGTGGTATCATTCTTCTCCATCCGAGGCACGCTTGAGTCATCTTTAATAATATCTAAAACCAAAATAATGGTAATTGCAATGAGTCCTGAATTTTGGGTGTATAGAAATGAAGGAAAATAGATATCATATATCGAAGATAACATATAGTTACCTAAAAGGTCATCCTCACATATGTCGGGAAAGTTGTCCCCAACATCAGCTAATCCCTCGATAGGTTCTCCCAATGTATCAGCAAGTAACTGTGAAAACAAGAATTTAACTACAAAACTTAAGGAGTAGCTCGTAACTGAGAAAAACATGGTAACATGACGAAAGTAGCATTAACAAATAGAGTTCTGGGAAAGAAACGTACTCCATTTTCTGCTATATCTGCATCAAGAAAACAGGATGCAAATGCCTCTGTAATAACATGTAATGTAGTTTAGATAATAGTAGTATAGCCTAAGCCCTAAGAGTACAGATGCTCCATTTTACTAAGGTTCTGCACGAAACCATCAGCAAAACTGGAAACAAACGTCTCTGAAATACCAGTTAATGTTTTAAACCAGAACGAACCAAGCCGATTAACTTTGTTTGTTCCTATTTTGTACACAAATTCTGATTACTTTAGTATACAAAGATGTTTATACAATCAAATGTCAGATTTTTTTTATAGACTAATGGGGTGTTTGGGATTGCTCATTTATAGTACAACTCATGCTTATTCTTACAGATAACTTGCCAAAAAAACCCGTTTCACGCTAAAACAATACTTCTAATTAACAGTCCACCACGTATAATCAGTTTCTTTTATGAATAAGCTATTTCAAACTACTTATTCAAACTAAAACAAGTGTTCACATATGCTTTTCAAAACTGTAATAAACACATAAGGGGGCGTTTGGGTAAGCTTATGCGTTTTCAAATATCCCCAATCCAAGAGATTCTGCTTATTAGCTTATTCTGTACCCAAAAATGATTCAACCCTTTTCATATTAGCTTAACCAAACACCTTCAAAGCACTTAAAAGCTTTTAACCACTCAAAATAAGCATACCCAAACACCCCCTAAGTTATGTAAATTAGCAGTCCCAAACACCCCTTAAACAGACATGTGCAGACATAATGCTCCAACTTTATTGTAAAAAAAGACCTTACCATGATTAGTAACATAAAGACAGTCAGTAAAGTTATGATCAGGGTAAAAATGCTCCAACTTTAGCACCTCATTCTCTAACGCCGCGTAAATGGACTCGTAAGCATCAACCTAAAACACAAAAAAACCATAATATATTCAGTGGTGCATTTTACAAAAAACTAAACAAGACTTATAACATGTAACTTTTAAACATGGCGCGTTTAAAAAACGCGACATGTTATACTATATTTTACACTAGGCAAGAAAAATGTATGAATAAAGAATGAATAGTTACACAAGATTCCATTGTTGGTTGGTGTTATCGATGTCTCAAAACCACCTGTGCAGAATCTTGAAAATATTCTGTTCTTTTTTATGGGACGTTATGGACGTCAAAGGTTTTATGATGTGACATTACATTATTTTATTTCGCGTCCGGATTTGTGGGTCCCGCCTTTTTTCCAACATTTTTTTGTTGTTTACCTTTAAGGTTTGTCTCTTTGTTGTTTGCATACTAAGAAAATGTTCATGAACAAAAAACGTATACAATTAGAGTGTTACTAAGACTAAACATGATTATAAATACATTTTTATTCTCTAGGTGCATTTAAGAAAAATTGTGTTTTTGTTTAACAAGGATTAACATTACACTGCAAAAATCTATGAGTGTTCGAAAACCCACTCTGGTTTTGTAACCGAATGAAAATGTAACAAAAAGGTAAAAACAAGAACATATTTGGTAATTATGACATCCGAACGCAAATGTAACAAAAAAGTAAAAACAAGAACATATTTGATCATTATAGGACATTCAAAAAGATGTTTAAAATTTATGACAAAGTATATGGACAGAAAAATCAATTTCAAAAAACACTCACATTCAATTCTCGAGTTAAAATTTGAGAGGAAAAGAAAGGAAATGGAATATTTTTTTTGTGTTTTTGAGTTGTTTTTAAGATAGGATAGTGAAGTGGTAAATAAGATGGAAGGAAGTTTTGGTAGTGAAATATTTCTCTCAATTTTGGGAGTAAAGAGAAAGAAATTAGAACTCACTGAGCGTTGTTACAGTATAGGGAAATCATTTCCTAATATTCAAAGGCAGCAGTTATAAGGACGGGGGTACTTTTTTTATTCTAACGGGGGTTTGACTTTTTTGGCATTTTGCGACTTTTTTTTTTTTTTTTATTTTTTTTTTTATTTTTTTTATTTTTATAATTTTGTTTATATCAAAAAGCTATAAACCTGAAAGTGCGGAACAGAAAATATAAAGTTTAATAAGTCAAACGGTTAAAACTATCAAAAATACGAAACAGAAACTGGGCTATGGTGGAAAATAATAGGGGACAAAGGGGAGACAAAAGGACTGACACCTTTGTCCCCCGTCTTTATAGGGCATCCCTATTCAAATAGAGTATATGCAGTGTTCACTCCGACCACTAGAAGAAAGCGTTTAGAACACGTTAAATTCATTTGTATTTAAATATATAATAGTACGTAACTAAAAATTTTAGTATAAAAAAGTTCACGTGTGCAAATTTCCTTTTTTTTTAAGCTTAGGGCCGTAGGGGTGTGCATTGTTTGGGTAATAATTAATAACCGAATAAATTGAAAACCGAACTAAAAAAACCGAACTGGGGTTATAATCAAACCGAATTTGCCAAAACTAAACCGAACTAAAAATTTGGTATTCGGTTTGGATATGGTTTTGACTATCTGAACCGAAAACTGAATTTACATAGGTATATATACTTTTTATATATTTATATATACAAAAAGGCAATTAAAATTTTATCATAATATAAAAAAAAACACTTTTTATGCTTGAAATAATTTTTATTTTTCAAAAATCTATATAATTAATTTTTCTAAAAAATATAATGGTGTAATTCGGGTTATTCTGGTCAACCCGAAAACTGAACCGAATTCAAATTCGGTTTTTGGTTTATTTTGGTTCTCGGTTTGACTTAGAAAATTTTTTTAGCCAAACTAAACGAACAAAATAAATCAAACAACCCGATAATGGAACGGATTACCTTAACAAAACTAGAAAAAAACTTGCAAGATCCGAGAAAAGCCAAACGACCGGCCCGTTGGACTATTCTTTCAACAACTTGTGACTGCTAGGGGTGTTGATCGGTTCGGTTTTCGGTTATTCGGTTAATTCGGTTAAAAAATATTTTAGGGTCAAACCGTGAACCAAACCAAACCGAATTCAAATTCGGTTTTTGGTTCGATTTGGTTAAATTCTAGTTCGGTTTGGTTCGGTTCGGTTTTCGGTTTAACCAAATTACACACTTTATTTAAAAAAAAGAAAAATATACAAATATATTTTGCCAAAAAAGTTATTTCAAACATAAAAAGTATTTTTTAATATTAGGATAGAATTTTTTTGTTATTTATATATATATATATATATATAAATATAAATATAAATATAAATATAAATATAAATATATATATATATATAACGTTTTATTGATCTTTTTATATATAAAAATATATAAAAAAAAAATATAAATTTATGTGAATTCGGTTTTCGGTTCGGTTTTCGGTTTTGGTTACCAAAACCATATCCAAACCGAGAACCGAATTAAAAGTTCGGTTTGGTTCGGTTTTGGCAAATTCGGTTCGGTTATAAGTTCGATTCGGTTATTTTCGGTTCGGTTCGGTTCGGTTTTGGTTTTCGGTTTATTCGGATATTTCGGTTTTTCTGCTCACCCCTAGTGACTGCCATGTTTTATGGAATGGCAGTTGAAATCAAGTTGTTTAGACTAGGGTTCATCGGTTCGGTTATCGGGTTATTCGGTTCGGTTTGTTCGGTTATTTTTTTTTTCTGGGTCAAACAGAAAACTGAACTGAACCGAATTCAAATTTGATTCAACCGAACCGAAAACCGAACCCTTATAACCGAAAACCAAACCGAATAACCCAAATTACATAATTTTAATTATTTTGTCATTTAATTATATATATTTGTAGAACAAATTTTTTTTTTCAAGCTTAAATAATGTTATATTTATACTAAAAAAGACTTTTAGTGATTATATATATATATATATATATATATATATATATATATATATATATATATATATATATATATATATATATATATACTAGTTTTCGAAGCCCGCCCGATGGGCGGGCATGACTTATAATTTTATTTTTTATGGTGTCAGTTAACGGTAAATTATTTTTAAGGAAGTCGATTTTATTTAATTTTGTTATAGTATTTGTTTACGTTTAAAAAATTTTAAGAAAATGTGAGGTTGACGTACATTTAATTGTTCTTTTGTTATTAAAAAAAAGAAGAAGATTTGTTTTGTTACTTTTAATTTTTTAGTTATTTTTATGGTTTCAGTTAACGGGAAATTATTTTTAAGGACGTTCAGTTTGTTTGCTACGGATTTGTATTTTTGTATTAACAATAGCATATAATTGTCCATTTACTTTATCACCACCCGGTTTCTATCACAGAAAAGCATCATCTTAGTTATATTACACATGAAAATAATTCTGAGCATTAAACTTTACAAACAATGTGTGACATTGAGACATTTGAGTGTCAGTCGAAATCCTTATATACAATTAATGTATTGTTTTTTTTAACTAAGTGTAAACTTATTTGAGGTCAAAAGATACCTTTATTGTGAATAAAAACTAAAACCAAATAAGACAATAGTAAGGCTTTTGATATCAGCAAGTGCTCTTTTTTATTATAATATTTGATAAAGTAAATATTCAAATAAGCTTGCATAGATTGCACAAACTGAAATGTGTACAAACATATATGTTATTGCCCTTTCTATTAGATTAGTAGTTATGAAAATAATATTTACTTCTATCTTTCTAAACTACTCATCAAAAAGTTTCATGCCCATAAGTATTCTGTTATACATATGCTTAGTCCTCACCCGATAGCCAAAATATGTTTCTCTACATCGTGTAATTTTTTCGTGAATTTTTATATCGCCAAAAAGTGAGCTTGGTAATTCCTTAACTAACGTTTGCAATGTGTCGAGAATAAGTTTTAATGTTTACTTATTAGGCAATGGTTGAGTGATGGATGGTTTGAACCCATATCTTGATTTCGACTTGAGCAAGTTTGTCAACAACAACCAATGCTAGTAAATCAAGCTGACAGAATTTTCGTTTACCCTTACCATCGGGTGT
>JARVZY010002270.1:0-119000 GCA_030686995.1 Artemisia argyi | reverse complement strand
CGTCTTTTGTATGCTATGGTATAAAAGTAATGGAGTGGAAGCCATGCTAAATTGTCCATCTCTATTATTCTTACAGGTGAAAACGATAGATGTATTAATAAATCATGATCTGTTCTTTTTGTATGTGCAGGTTCATGAACTGGAAATTATAATAGGGCTGGATCTCAAACTCCTTGGTCTCCGTTATGATAACTCTTTAGGTAACACATAGTTGCTACAGCCTCTTTTTCTTCTTCTCTCTTTCTCTATCAGCAAAAGTATTTATGATGATTTGTAAACACATGACTTTTAACAAAGAATGTTATCAACTAGATGACGTTCCGCTGACCATTGATGCTCTTGAAGAGGTAATTATCTATTATCAATAATCACTTTTATACCAGTGACAGAAAGCAGAAAATGCCAAATTATTGATAATTTTATCGGCTATGCAGGTTGTCTTGCAGTACAAGGACGAATACCAGTTCTCCTTGATGGAGGAATAAGGCGAGGAACATATATATTCAAGGCTTTAACTCTCGGTGCACATGCTGTTTTGGTAATATCTTAGTAACACCTACAAAATAGATAAAAGTCATCGTGATTTTCTGATTATCAACCTCATATATTATATTGCAGATTGGTCGTTCGATGCATTTGTTACATAAGTTTTACTTGATATTAGGTAAAGTTATAAATATATTATATCAGTTCATGGTCACAGACTCACAATAGCTATGGTGGACAATATGTAGTAATGAATTTACGATACAGATATAGAGGATTGACCTTAGGATTTATGTTATTTAGCAGATGTGATCAAGTTATTAGGATGAAAGTTGTTTTTAATCTGATTTCAAGATTACAACGTAGTGTGAAGACGTTAAGATAGTATTTATATGTGATTGAATTGATGCATTACCTATTGTGGATAATGTGTAGTGATTTAGTTACGATAAATGTAGTGTAATGATGTTAGGATACGACTTATAAGTGATTAAATCATCATATATGATCAAGTTACTATAGTAGTTGTTATGTAGAATATGAATTAAATTAGAATAGTATTTCTAACTATTTTAGCCGAAATGATATTCACGGACACAATACGAAGAACTTTACTAGCGAAAAACACACAATTATGATGATGATGATGATAGGATAAGATAGGATTACCAACAATATGTTTTGTAAAAATGGGTGCTAAGGTCACAACGATAATTTGTGTAGAGGTAGTCTTGATGTTCTTTCTCTTATATACAATTGTTTTTTAATTAATTTTGGCAGTTGGCATATTACCAGATATACACAAGAGTTAACAGAAATTCATGATTCGCAAGTTTTTATAGAACATATCCCATACCATTAATATAATGAATTTGGCGTAGAGGTGCAAATTCCATATTCTAATGTGTGTGTGTGTGTGTATTTTCAATATTACCTAATGACTTGTCAATTTCTTTTTATCCAGTTATATGTTGGTTGGAATTAATTGTTTTTACGTGACTAAATAGTATATGTAATATTCTAAGGATGTACCCTGGTGCCTTCTGTGGAATCAAAGACATCATCAAAGATGGCCACCTATTCGCACAGATGGTCTTGCAAAACCATTAATTTGCTGATGCTGAACACTCAAAGAATCTTACTGCCATATTCAAGTGAGATCATTAACGTCTCTATCAAACATTGATTGAGATACCATTGTAATTAAATAAAAGAGTCTCACTCCACTATGATTTGCTTAGAAGTGGAACGGAGAGCTATCGGAAGGTTGGTCAAGGGGTCAAAATGGCTAACTTTATGGGTCCCTATAAGTGACCGAGGCCAACCTATTAATGCCTTTTTGTTCATTTATATTCAATAATTGGTATGATACATGGTTTGGTAGGATTGGGTTGACACACAAACAAGTTTACCCACTTTGAGTTTTTTCTTAAATAAATATTGAGTTGCATATAATTAGACACTGTGATGTAAAAAAAAAGTCCATGATGATATTTTTCTGCATTTGTGTTTTTGTGACCAGTGGTTCATGTATACATGTTGACTCCAAGAAGAGGCCATGTGGATGAGTTGCTGAGATATAAATCTGTCAAAGGTCTTAGGGACCGGATTATGAGCAATCTGAAACCACAAATATCATGAGACTCTGACAGTTTGTAGTCAACCGCTACTGCTAAAAACCATCCTAGATGATCATTATTACACAACCATGTTCTCTGAAACTCATTCTAAGAAGATCAAGATGGGTAAGAAGTTAGCTTATTTTATATTTATTGTGTTGGAATAGTTACATCAAAACCTTGAGGTTGTAGTATACAAGTTTCAAACTTTGTAGAGTTTTACCAATCCAAGTGTAAGTAGTTCAAGTTATATACTTCGCCGATAAGAAAATTGCAATAGTTTAGTAGATGTCTTATGAAATCCTTGAACGGGGTACACCTCATACAGTGAGCTTGCTGATGGTCGATGCTGCAAAACCTGGTGCCTAAGTTCAGGTAAGCTACAATTTTAACTTATGTGTTTATCTGAATATATATGTTTATCTACCGTGTATGACCGATTGGTTGTTTTAACTAAATATATCACTGGGATATACAGGGCTGTGACTCTATGAGTGTAAGAGTTGGCCAAACTCAAAGGACTGTGAAATCATTATTAATGGTAGATTTCTATACCACGTACTGTCATTCCACACAAACTTACTTTAATTAGTATACCATAATAAAAAATAAGTCAATAATGAATGACAGTGTTTGAGGCCTTATGTGGGTTTAGTAATTCAGAGGTATAAACGTATCTTAAGTTTAAGATTGTTATTTGTTTTTATTAATTTACATTATCATTTCATTTATCTTTTATGAATTTAGATGTCGTCTTTAACACCTTTTTTCACTACCATTTGCAGGGTTTAGGCTCTCCACAACATACTCAGTCACAACATCCACATTCTCAAGTAACACAAGTGCAATTGCATGACAATCAGATGAGTTCCCAGATGCAAACAGGAAATATGCAGGTTTCTATGGGACAATTGCAGCAGAATAACATGGGACGTATGCAACAAAACTCTGTCTCATCTCTACAAGGGTCTTTTAATACTCCACAGAACATGATGAATTCCATGCATGTCGTTGCTAAAGTGACTGGAATCATTCAACATTTAAGGTCTCTTTGTTACATGAAGTTTTTCTAAATTGTTACACAAAAGTTTTGCATTCGTTATTTTTATTCACTCATATTTGTTAATCTATGAAAGAACTAATAAGTGGTTGCTAAATACGCTATTGCTCCTGTAGGGAGGGAATACAGGTCAAGCGGCTTCGAGTATACAATCTGATATGGGGACATGAGAATAGGAAGCAAAAAACATTCGTTAGCCTGTAAGCTTTTCTTATACATTTTCTGATATGGATACTAATGTAATCATAAAGTTTGTTGAAAACTGACCCATGGGAAACGATTTACGCTCTTTGGTGGTGGAATTCCTTAGCACATTTATTTTATCTTAGGTTATTCATCTCCTTTACATGTGACTGAGGAATGCTTAGATGGTAAGAGTCAATAAGCTAAAATTAATAAAGCTCATAACCTTTAACAAAGAGAGATTAAGAAGCCCATACACAATCTGAATAATTTAGTCCAAACACCCCTTTCGTAACTCAAAAATTTCAGGATTGCTTATTTCTTTTAAAAACATTAGAGTTAGCACTTGAATTATACAATATGAAACACCCTCTTCAGAATACATTCAATTTAACCGGCAACAACAATAGCGATAACGACGTTAGGTTATAAATTCACATGTCTTTTGGTAGTTGTATTATAAGTTATAAATATGTTACTATTTTGCTGTATACAAGATATACTTGGTAGTTTCAATTATGTCAATGTGTTTTTGTATTACGTATTAATCGAGGGCTAGAAAAAGGTTGTAGTGGTTTGCAATTGACCAAATGTTACCCAGGTTTGACAAAACACATTTACGCTATACATTATTTTTTTGATATGAAGTTTTTGACCCAAATTTTAACTGGGTCGAATGGCAAAACTTCAAAAGTTAAGTTTATAGACAATGAGTCGAAACGGCAAACTCCAAAATTATGGTTAAAAGGAGGTAGACTACAAGAATAATGCAATTAGGTTTTGCTAACAAGTGCCCAGTGGGCACATGTTTGGTAGGCTAACTCGACTTGTCCCATTTTGACCCGTTACCCATCCCGCCCACATTTTGCCACCTCTATTGTTTATCCATTGACATTTGTAATTGATTAATGATCAAGATTCAAGCAATCTTAACAACCAAGTTGTCATCAGAAATCCGTGAAAGTTGCAAATCATTTACTTTATTAGCAGAGCTATCTAGCACGGAGGATATCTAGAAATTTTCAGACATTGAATTGCAAGCGTATTATCATATATAGTCATCTATCGATCAAAATATGTACTTGCTATTACTGTAATATTTTGCAACATTTTTTGAATAGTGCGGGTGAACCAAGGAGATGAAATCAGCCTCAAGTGTTCTCGAACAAATACTCTAAAAAGAGACATTGTCAGGTAACATCAAACCAAAGATAAAAAATATATGTGTCATTCTGTTAAACATGGGGTGGTGTCGTTTTATGTGTCTGTTAATGCAAACAGGAAGCTTTTAAAATGGGTGAAGCTAATGTAAGGCCGATACAAGCTTTTAAAATGGGTGGGTTTGGGTGATGAAATGGGGGCTGAATTGGGTGGGTTTTGGGGCTGAAATCAGGGCGTTTGGGTGCAGAATTGGGTGGCTGTGTTTGGATGCTGGAATGGGACTGAAATGGGTGCGTTTGGGAAATAGAGTGGGGGCTGAAATGGGTCGGTTTGTTCACTTTTCCAGAATTTATATGAGGTTTTGAAGTTTGATTGTAACGTTCATATGAAATTGTAGAAAAACCTACTATGAGTAGATAAGCAGATTGTTCTTTCGAATCATATACAGAATTGGTTTCTTACATTAGAGGGTTTCCATACTTGATCTTTTTTATTTCATTTTGTATTGATATCTCAATGACTCTCAAATGATATGTTTAAAACGCAATTGACTAGCGCCCATGTGTATTTGATTATGTACTCACTATCTATTTCTTGAATAAAATAGCTAAGCTTATTTACGACTGAATTAAAGGCAAGTGCAGTTTCGTTATTGTATGTGTCTTTTTAATATGCATTATTGGTCTAAATTTTGATGTCTTCTGATTATATATGTCTTTTTTCATAAAGAATTGAATGAAGATATACTGATATTCTTAATGCATTCAATATAAAAAGTGGTACTTTTATATCTTATTTTTTATCGACATATAAATTTCAACATATTCATAAGTCGAGCATTAACTAATACATTCAAAGGATATTTACAACTCATGCCCTACAAACTGTACACATTTATACCAATCTACTCATGTTGTGAGGATCCATTAGCTAACCCATTATTATTTTTAAAATGTGCAAGTAATTCTGTGATTATTAGTTAATACTTAATAGGACTTGATAGAACCTTTTTTTTTTTTAAAAAAAAATAAATAAAAAAAAAAAAAAAAAAAAAAAATCCATTTTGAGCTAACATGAGACTCCTCCTTTTTACATATGTGCAGGGTCACTTCGGGGCATGTTCAAGTACGACAGTGTTCATGGCCAATGGAAGAACCATGAACTTAAGGTCAAGGACGAGAAGATCCTTCTCTTTGGTGAGAAGCCTGTCACTGTTTTTGGCATCATGTAACATCTCTTTGAAATACATGTTAAAATAATATATTATGTAAACTGTGAATCTGTGAATGAAACTTGCGACTTTAGGTGCAATAAGCATAAGCATAGGTTGTTTAAATATTCAATTCCAAACACCCCATAGTATGCATTATGCACTTTTATATCTTTTGTTTTTTTTGATTATTCAATGAGAAAGGGGATTAGAAACCTCTAGATTGCAGCTTACATAATAAAGGTTTTGATAACAGTTTTCTAAATTCCTTACAGATGGGAATGCTTGAAAGACTTGATAACTCTCTAACGGGTCAGATGGGTGACATAGAAATGATTGATTAAATGTCTATGAGGGATTACTAATGATTAGGATCCTCTTAGGATATCATCAGTACTTCAAAAACTTTCAATTCTCGGCTTACTATATGTGTTTTTATATGCTAATATCGTACATATAAAAATATATCTTGCTATTCGTAAAGTAATACATTCACCTAATGATTTTTAAAAATATTTGTATAATAAATAATTTTTTAACACCAATATTTAGCTAAACAAAAAAATGTAAACGATAATTATAAGTCATGCCCGCCCATCGGGCGGGCTTCGAAATCTAGTATATATATATATATATATATATATATATATATATATATATATATATATATATATATGAGGATGCCCTAATCATACCCACTGATGCCCTAATATGTTCATTGATGCATTAAACGTACAAACCTTTAACCTGATGCAACAACCACAAACACAGATGCACTAATACAACCCGGTGATCTAACGTGTAATCTGATGTTACAATTTTACACACAGATGCCCTAAGATGCCATGTCATTCAATATTAAACACATATGCTGCAAATTAGTGCATCACAGTTATAAAATCTTACCCATACATTTTATCAAACACCTGGTGTGCAACTTTTGATAAACACATTTTTCATTCCTTTTTTTCATCAAATTTGTTCCACATCTAGTAGAAAACTAAAATAACATAAAAAATAAAAAATTTGTAATTAAATACTACAGGTAATACATAATTAAAAAACTTTTTCTAGTTACTGAAATTGATAATTATACACAACTAGAGCATGTTTATATAAAAAATATGAACCAGAAATATAAAGCTAAACACATGAATGGGAAGATCAATTTGTTAAGAAAACTAACCGGATTGAGAAGTGATGGTATGATGTTGTGGTGGAGGTATGGTGTTGATTCCGTTGTGGTGCGGCGTTTTTTGGCGGCGTTGCGGTGGTGTTGTGGTGGTGGCGATGAAGAAGATGAGTGAGAGGTACAGTGTGCTTTTGAAATAATAGAGAATGAGTGTTTTATCTGATTGATTAAATGTTTCCCCTTTTCTTTTGTTCTATTTTTCATTTTTTACCTCGAAGTTTGACATGTTTTCATAATATACCCTGTAACTATTTTTCTTACTTTTCTATCTAATTGTACTTTTCTCTAGAACCCTACCCTATATATATATATATATATATATATATATATATATATATATATATATATATATATATATATATTTTCGGTTTTCATTGCCAAACCCATATCCAAACCGATAACCAAATATTTAGTTCGGTTCGGTTCGGTTATTGTGGATATTACCCAATCCATGAACACCCCTAGTTTAGACTAGCTGGATTTAACTGCCGGGTCTAGCTGGGTCATGGCAGGAATATCCGGGTCTTGGCCGGATCTAACCGGATATAGCCGGAAAAGCCGGGTCTTATCCGGATATAGCCGGGCCTTAGGCCGGATATAGCCGGGTCATGGCCGGAATAGCCGGGTCTAGCTGGGTCATGGCCGGATATAGCCGGGTTTAGTTCATATAGTCGTGGTTTACGTATATGAAGACATGACTAGATTCAATACTGTTTCAGTGAAACGGGCGAGTCTGAAAAGTTAGGAAATGGGTCAACCGGGTATTTTTTGGCATGACAAAACACCTTTAGGCAAAATATTCATTAGGTTCTTACATTATAATTTTTTTACCCATAAACATAACCTGAGTCGAATAATTACCAAGTAAATTTCTCAATTTTGCTACCTATAACATAATGTGTATTTTTCTCTTTTACGATTATCAGCCTGGTCAGGATTTGTCCGGAATTTTGTCGTCTGCAATAAAAAATCCTTGTAACTTGCTGTCTATGTAATCAACTTTCACATATTTCACCAAACTATCCGAGTTTTTTTAGTTTCTAGTTTGGCTACTTGTTTGGCACGCTACACAATAATGCGATTTCTGGTCCAATTCCAGGTGCGATTTGGAAGTGTTATGGAACTTTCAAACACTAGATCTTTCGTGGAATAAGTTTAGTGGTGAGCTGCCTTATACTTTTTTGTTTGGCTAATTGTTTAGTACGCTGCATAATATGGCCACTTACACAATAGCAATCAAAGCTACCATTCCCGTTAACCTTATGGCAAGAATAGGTAAATCCAGTTAGCTGATACATGCAGCCTTGGATCTAGAATATTGTTGATGGCACGATACAATACTTGTCTATATTAACAATATAATGCTATATAGAACCAATGAAATCGACAACATAAAATGGAAGGACGGTATATGTAACAACTCTGCTATTGATGCCTGGCGTTACGGTTTCTGACTCAAAATCCAGAAAAGGGAACAACTCAAGGATTCTAGGAAGAAAGTACTTTTGCGTTATTTTTTATCCAACCTGCCCGACTCATTCATTTTGATATCATGGGAAGCTGTTGTGAATGTTCGGAAGACTCATTCATTTTATCTTCATGATTTAGTATTGAGTTTCGGTACATTTACATGTGACTACTGTAAAAAAACTCATTCATTAGATACTCCATAACACATATAATACAGCAACACTTTTTGCATATGTTGCTTTCTCAACTCGCTAAACTTTCTTCCTTTCTAGTTCATTTCTAAGTGCTATGTAACTCACTTATAACAACTCATGAGTCATGACTCATGTAAGGAACAAAAAAAAATGATTTGCGATTTGCAGTAGATACAATACAAATGACTTTCTGTATGCTTACTTATTAGTACTATATACTATTAAGTATTAATATCCAATGTATTGTCTCAATAATTCTTAGCTGTTCCAAAAAAATGTCCAATGTATATCAATTTTCCTTTTTATACTGTACATAGTCTCTTAGCACAATGCCAGTTCTTCGAAAAAAGACAGGCCAACCCGAGTTATAATTTACAAAAACAAGAGTCATCCATTGATCTACCTTTGCTCCATCTGATCACACTCGTTGTAAACTTGAGCAAAGTTGATCACGGAAGAATACTTTTCCAAGTGACTTGCCTCTATGCGTTCGTGTTTTTGTGGACAAATTGTATTTACTTTTTCTGAAAGGCCACTAACAAGAACAAAGCTAGAAGACGAAAAGCTAAACCAGCGACTAACATACGCATTAAGCAGAATTTCCAGTCCCTGAGGTCGTAACCTCTCTTAGCAATTGCCGCACATCTTGTTATCAACCACACCGCACGGTACCTGAAAAGAGTATTACAACATGTTAGCCACTAGTGTTATATTGGGTCAATATGGTATGCTGGTATTATTATTGAAACGGTAAAATAAACTGAAACATGATATCATGTCAAACCTTTCAGCATTAGCTAGCACAAATGCTTCCAAAGCCCATGAAGGGTATGCTAGTCTTTTGAGGAGAGGTAGAATTGATCCCTTATCGTCGT
Organism: Artemisia argyi; assembly: GCA_030686995.1. Classification (NCBI taxonomy): domain Eukaryota; kingdom Viridiplantae; phylum Streptophyta; class Magnoliopsida; order Asterales; family Asteraceae; genus Artemisia; species Artemisia argyi. Next base: position 109,550 of record JARVZY010002270.1, on the reverse strand, counting down.
CTTGAGTTGAAACAAGAGTCAAGACAACCGGCAGAAGGACTGACCACTATGAAAAACACAAAAAATTTTAGTACATAAAATCAGTGCTACCAATATTTTGTGACATTAATGGTAAATTTTTAGTACACAAAAAATTTTAGTACATAAAATAGGTAAATTTGGAGCAAAACGACTCACAAGCTGGGCGGAACCCGGTTCAAGGTAGATGGCTAGTGCATACGCGATCCCAGATACACAGTACAGCAAGCAAAGTAAGACAATGTAATTATCGAAGAGGGAAGACCTTGGGGGGTTGAAATAATAGAACGTGCAGAGATAAATTGCGGGTTTTAAAACAGTGTTGAATTGGTCGATTGTGTCCTTAGAGAAAAAGTATGCAAAGCAACTCATTCCAGAAGCCCGTTCTCTCCAAAATTGCAACTTATCTGATGTAAATGATCTCATAGCCGCAATCTTGCTTAGTAAAGCTGAAAGTCAGCAACAAATATTTGCTAAATGAGAGATCGTATGTTAACAAATCACTAACTCACTTTCTTATGATTAAATGCATTCAACACACTTATAATGAAAGTAAGACACGTAAAAAATGGGTTTAAAAAGTTTTCCAGAATGTGTGTTTTAACTTTTAAGTATAGAACTGCCTAAATCATCGTTTCAAAAGAATCGAAAAATTCAAAAATCATACACTTCTGTGTACTTTTTTGGGTCAACCCAACCCGATTTGACCTCACAAAGTTACCCATTTTCAACTGTTACAGAATCTCGAACAATTATCAACCTTAATATATCAGGGTATTGCTCAAATAGTCAAAAATCTATAATATTCTTTAATGCGACAAAACTGAGGAATATCGAGTACCAAAAACAGTGTCATCAATATATTGTACGAAGGGCAAAAGTTAATCCTGGATTGGATCTTTGCAGGAAATGTTGCAGACATAGAGTTATGAAACTTACAAAATGCAATGATTGTATAAGTATATCCAACTGCTCCAAAGTTTTCGTCACTCACTTTAGCAAGTGTTCCTAGAGAGATTCCGGCTATCAACAAAAGTAGAAAATCTACAGCTTGTAGCCTAGCTTCTCGTATTCTCTGTTTCGCCACCCTAAAACAGCCATGTACATTAAAAACATGCATATATAACTATATAAGTGCTTATTTTAAAAGTATACCATTGTCATGTTGGGATGAAACTGCTTACTTTCTTATTTTAGAGTGAATAATCAGGTTGGTACATAGTTATTTTGCTCAGTTGATAAGCAGTTTAATTTAAACAATCTTAAACACCCCTTAGTCAAAAAAGCAATCTAAATAATAGTAGTATCTTAAAATAGACTTTGGGCGAGTTTCTACCATTCGACCCATAGACTTGTTCCCTTTTATCTATTTTTTCTTTATTATATCTGGTAAAAGCTAAAGTTCTGATAGTTTAGAAAGTTAAGCTCAAATTCAAACATCTTTAATTACCTCCCGAGAAAGTATCTATATTGTCGGCATACACCCGGAGTTACACGGCCAGACAAGTCCTTCCTCCTTGAGAAATAACTTGAAAAATTGTCATTTTTCAGATGAACAAAGAGCTTGAACTCCTGCCATAGTTCTCCAGCAAAAGACTGATCATGGGACCCACCAACAGTAGATGTCGAGCCCTCACGTGAAGAATCTGAATTTACCTCAGAATCTTTCATGTCGGGTGGTATAGGATATCCGTTATGACGCATCCACATGACCGGAAGGTCTTTGTAGTTGACTGTTGATGTTGTACTTGACTTCACAATTCCCTCCAGTATATCGATATAGTGATCTGGAGGATTGACCCGCTCGGGTACATGGATACCGATGCCTGAAAAGTACTCCTCAACGTTCTTTACTGGTCCAAGATAGGCTATAAGACCACCTTTTGCTAGAAGTATCAAATCATCAAACATCCTGAATAAGCTATAACTGAAAAATGAAAATATATATGTAATTCACTTGATATGAGGATCATATTGGGTCAATCATTTGAAAAGTGCTTATAGGTAACAACATGCTTATTTACTATTGTATAAAGTAAGCAAATAAACAGTGTCATCCAAACGCTCAAAACTATCAACTGCTTGAAGAAAATTACCTTGGCTGGTGAACAACCATGCACACATTTACAGCTTCGTGTGCTTCGCGTCGAAGTGCTTTAAGTAGTAACTGAGAAGAAGAACTGTCGAGACCAGAAGTTGGTTCGTCTAAGATTAGTAAAGAAGGTTCCATAACCATTTCCAGCCCAACATTTACTCGCTTTCTTTGTCCCCCAGATATCCCTCGTTTCTCCACTGTTCCTACTAAAGAATTCCTCACGTGTTGCAGCCCTAAAGACTCGATCACTCTTTCCACAACAAGAACCCTTTCCGCTTGAGAAAGATTTGCTGGAAGCCTTCATATTCACAAAATAACATAACAATCAAATAATGAGTATATATGCAACCACTAAACCTAATAATACGCACTTTTTTATACGTGGTTTAGAAAAATGGGTAAATTTTTGTTAAGATGGTCATACTTAATTAAAAGCATGTACACAATACACATAATGCAGACTTTTGTAAGCATGAAGAAATACGAGTCATAAGAATAATCTTCACGCTTATAAATTTGGAAGAAAAACATTCACACTTGTAAATGTATACATCTTTTATATAAAGCTAAACAAAATAATCAAAATTTACCAAAATTTCCAAATTACCTGCATTTGGCACTAAACCAAAGATTTTCCTCCACTGTTAAGTCACCATGGACTATGTCATCTTGCGGGACAAAGCCGATTATCTTTTTATAAGAGTTCATAGATTCAACCTTTCCGTTTATAAGAATCGATCCGTTTACAGTGCATCCTCTGGCTTTTCCGGTTAAAGCAGAAAGAAACGTTGTTTTACCAGCTCCAGAGGGACCCATCACAGCCGATACACGTCCTGGTGAAATCTTTCCACTTACACATCTCAACAAATGTTTCTTTTTACCCTTTAAAGTAATAGTCAAATCCTTAAAAGAAACTTCAATTCTTGGTCTAATTCTGATATTTGGATCAGTTGCCATAGATATAACCCCCGAAAATGATAAATTTGATTCTTGTTGCTCCAAAGCCTTTTCTTTTTCTATTTGACCGTACGCATATTGGAAATATTGGCTATTTGTATGTAACTTTTTATGTCTTGCATCTTTTTTTGAGATATTATCTCCAATCTCCACGCTGAAACCATCATGACTTTTGGGGTTTTCTTCTAAATCACTCATCATCATTGTAAGGTTGTTTTGATCCATGCTATCATCTTTGGATGAGTTGCCATTAGGACCAATGTCGGATTGTTCTGACAAGGGTGATTTCATACGAGAAAATGTTCGTGTTAATTGGCTTTGCAACCCAACTGCTCTTTTCTTTGCTCCGTCTTTTGCTGATCTCCATCTTTCTTGTGCTATTTCTTTTGCACTTAGTGCAGCTGCTTCTCTTGATTTTGCTTTTCTTTTTTCTCTAGTGGCAATAACCTGATCCGAACAGTTGTAAAAAATAAGCAGGAGAAGCATCAACCCAACCTGCACATACATATAAACCACAAAAATTATATGGATAAAGGCCACTCTCACATTTTGTTGCATAGGCACTTTGTAAATCTACTGAAATACCGAATATGGAGACAAAGAGACAGTGTAACAAAGCAAGTTTGAAATCGCATAACTGAGCTTCACTCTAAAAATAAACTTTTTAACAATATATAAATGGATGATTTTTTGTCCCATAAAATACTATCTTACTTTTCCCTTTCTCTCGTTTTAGTCATTGCTTTTCTTCTAAAATATGGGTCATTTTAGATTAGCTTAAATATATAAATAATAAGATCACGGGTCACAAAATGGCATAAACATGATAAAAATTCATCTTTTAGTGACCCGGATGTACAAAAAGGTAGTACAATGACTAGAAATGAAGAACATGACTACTTTATCCAAAAAAACCCTTGATAAATCTAAGGTCCCTTGTCATTTATCATACTGTTAATGAGTAAGATACACACTTACACAAATCATTATTCCATACGCAGTGATATTCTGAATTGACGACCCTTTGTCACATGTAGCAAATCGATAACACTCTGCAAGTTTATCGACATTCTTAATTATTTTTTAGTACATTAACGTGAGTAAAGTCACATAATTGTTCCAAACACTGATGTGAAAGAAAACGAGCCATGTAAATTTTTCTAACACAATGGACCATGTTCCAAATGGTACCTGTTTCATATGTTGATCCAAGTCTGCAGTAATGTCTGAAATAAGATGAATGGATATTAATAGTGAGGCGATAAACAGGTAACATAGAGTTTTGATGAGTTAAAGAGTTTTGACAACCATTCAACTAACGATAAACAACAAGTGTAGAAGCACCATGAAATATAACATATACCGAGATTCGCAAGTATGTTTCAGAATGGAGCTCGGACAATAGGACCCTGCTGGACAAAATACCTCACGGCTATTCGTAACAGCTGACCATACATCTGCTCCGCCACAAGTATGATTGGCCACTCCTGGTGGTGGTTGGTAACGATATCTGCAATTTTATACATTAAGCTTTCTGCCTCACTATTTTTATGAGTACTTTCAACCAAAAGGAAAACTGAAATTACATACGGGTCACATATATTAGTAACGGGATTGAGACTAGCAAGTGGACAGAATGATCCAGCTGGGCAAGCTTCAATGACAAACAAAAATGAGAAAAGTTAGAACATTGCTTCCACAAAGGTACAAACCCGTATAGATCCAGCTGGGCAAGCATCATTTGAGAATTTTCTCTACAATTTGGTGCTACCATGCAATAGGGACATGATCAGATAAAAAGGGTCTTTAATTTGACGTAAAACTTGTAGGAAAGATTATGCTGCTGACTTTGTCTCATGCACCATTCTTTGACTTTGATGCACCAAAGTGTAAAAATTGGTGTATTAGAACATGTGTCAGCAACAAAATCTTTCCTGCACTTTCTACATTATTAACGGCCGTTTTTTACATAAACCTCCCACCCCCTATAGTATAAGTAACTATAAAGGCTGGACATCGGACTTACGTATCATACAAGTGAGGCCAGTCGGGCAAAAAAAACCTTCACAACAAGGTTGACAATTGGTACGTCTAAAAGGCATATCGTGTTTGTTTTTCAGATCAACCTCAACATCTTTCCCAACACCACAAGCCCAACCGGGCTCACATCCAGGAGCCCAAGACGTAAGATTACAATTCTTGTTACCCATTACATAAGTAGAACTCTTGAATCCTTGTTTCTCAGCTTCTGAGAGAACCGTCACGTAGAACTTTATATCAGCCGCAGTGCACAGCCGCTGAACAATATTTCCTATAATTTATTGATTCGTCATCATCAACCAAGTACCACAACAAATATGCTCAAAAGAAGGAGTACATATCTAGAAAGATTGATATATATAAAAAATTTGGTTACCATTTGTCTTCTTGATGCAATTTGACAAGAATCTCGTATCACGTGAGAAATCAAAAGCTTCATTCCATTCAGCAGTTCTGGACATTAATTGACGGAATGATAAGCTAGAACGTAAAAAATTATCTTATTTACTTAATTACTTAAAGTATAAGGAGAGTTGAGGGGTTTTTGGTAAGCTCCTTTAACAACTTATCATGCTTATTGATACAACTAATAAGCAATTTTGAGTGTTTGGACATAGCCAAACAACTTAGGCTTAACAGCTTATTTACAAAGTCCTACAAGCTGTTTTGGGCCAGCTTAGTTTAAAAAGCTTTATCAATTAAATAACCTGATCGATCAGCAAAAAAGCTTAGGCGTAACAGATAAATAACATGATCGATAAGCCAATGCAATTACTATATCATATTCTCATACATTGTGACTTTATACCGCGCAGGTGCGCACATTAACTAATATAAGTTATTTCTAAAAGTAATAGTTTTATACATGCTTTTCCATAGATAACACAGTGACTTAAAAACACTTAATTAAGAATACCTAACCTAACTAATACCTTTCCATGCTAGCAAGTTGAAATTATACGAAAACTCTTAACGCAAACATAACGATTGAGTTACTATGTAAAACCCTAAGGACTTGAAATTAAACATAATAAAAATCTAAAACATAAATAAAAACTTTAGGGACTTACATATTATTCATGCAGAAACTAAGCTTTTGAGCCGCGTCATCATGAAAAAGATAAGAAAGTGCATTAAACCGAGTAAATATCGATTTGGTGACCTCCTCTACTTTAGCCGGATTATTCTTAATCGTCTCCGGATCAAGATTCTGTTGGGCATTGGTTGTAAACTCTGGTGATCGTGCTGCGAAAATAATAACAATGATAAAGATAAAAATGTTGACCATGGTATTGGTTAAATATTGATCATTTGATCATTAACACATGCACATGCATATGTTGTTATGGAAATATGATTTTTGATTGTTGTTCATCAGCGTATAATTCGGATGAAGAAAATGAAGATGTTTGTATTATTTATTTGCATGTTTTGTTTCTTGGGTTGTTTTATTTTGGACAAAGAAATGGCGGGGAGAAGATTTAGGATAGTGATAAGACTGTTTGCTGTCATGCCATTGATACAAGAAAATAAGATGAAACAAATATTCACATACTAAAAATATAGATTTTTTGTCAACTTTATGTGAAATAGCTAATTAATAAGATAAAAGTACATGGTAAGTAGTAAAAGAAAATATTTGGACCATATATGTCTATGTTTTGAATGAATTGTTCATGAAACTGTGTAATATTGAATGTTTTAATTTTTTTATTTTTATTTTTATTATTACTATTTTTTTGTTTTATAGATACCGTAAAAGAGGAAAAAATGATGTGTCGATGATATGGCAATGCATCGAACCAAATAGAGTTCCATACATCGGAGATGCTCCAAAGAATTTGTGTGTTGAACGTACTATGTTATAAGAAAAGTAATAGGTTGCTACCGATTTCCCTTACGTGCTTGAAGGTGATCTAGCATTCTGATGAAATTTTTATCCGGATGAGTCGGCTTATTCTTAAAGATAGGATAAGATCCGAGTTTACATACGTACGGATTTATGCTACTGCTTTTGGATCAGCTTTCCTGTCGACACGGTTGTACCTTGGCCAAAGATTCATTTTCGGCATCTTTGTTAGTTGTATATATATAATATGAAGTTATTTTATAAAGGTTGTTAGTTCGCCTCCGGTTACTACTTGTTGCTTCATTTCTAGGTATCTCAAGTTGTAGCATGATATGCATTGTGCTATCTTTTGTTGTTGATGTACTTCTAGGTATCTCAAGTTGTAGCATGATATGCATTGTGCTATCTTTTGTTGTTGCTGTTCATGAAATCTACAAGTTATGGCCGGCTTTATTATACAAGTTTTGTTGGTTCTTAGTATGCTTAGACTTTTGTAAAGATCCTTGTAAGCTCTCTTGATGTTCACAAGATTTGCAATCCCTTGACATGTGTTTTCGACAGCATATCTTACAAAATAGTTATGACCAACCTTCAGTACGTCTTCGGGGTTCTCATTTTGTTGTCATTGTTTGGACCGTTATATACCCAATGATTTTGGTGCCATGTCTTTGTCCAATTATCGGGCCGGGTTCTTATTTTGCAATATTGATTTATGACAACTAGTACAATGTGATCGATTGATTTTGGTGCTATGCCGTTTGGTAAGACAAAGTTCGATAAGAATAATAAAGGACCAAATAACCATACCTTGAATACACCGGTACCCATGCTAGCTCATTATTGTTATGCAAGGCCTCAATGTTATTTGAATGCGATATTTACACTAATGTTGGTTCTTTGACAAACGCTAAGACCTCGATTAATTTTGGCACGATGTTAATGTCTATATCTAACTTGGTAAAAATGTACATTTAATAGAGAAAAAAACAAACACTAAACACAAGCAAAGCATTCATGCTTGTCTGTCACCTTTCTGTAAACCGGTTCAACCTAGTTTCTACCCAAAAAAATAAATTTTATTTCCAACAATACAAATAAAATAATATATCAGGGTCGTCCGGCGTAATTCGGTGACCATGTGCCACAATTACAAAATAAGACCCTAAAACAAATAAATAAATAAATAAATAAATAAATAAATAAAAATGCATTTAATATCAAAATTGCAAAAGAATTTAAAAAATAAACACATAAAAACATTAGAAGTAAAATGCTTTTAGCTAAAAAACACTAACTCCTTTCATTTATAATCTGTTGGTTTGATTTATGTAACAAGAAAATATCTCAAATTATCAAAAATAAAAGCATCCGCGATTTAAGTCTCACCCTGATGACTCATGCCATGTATGTTGTCAAAAAAGAAAAAAGTTTACAAATTGGAGCCCCGTAAATTGTTAGGCCCTGTGCCATTGCCATGTTTGCACACCCATGTGTTAATTCATATTTCAAGCCTAAAAAAATTTAATAGCATAGATAACATGTAAAAATAAAAATAAAATTATGTTGCGATTACAATAATTAACTTATGTTATTTGAAAAAAACAAGAAAATAAACCAAAAAACCAATTGGGTCTCGAGAACTAGGTTTTGAAAATAAAAAAACTGGTTTAAACTGATCAATTTTCATGACCGGAACCGGTTGAATCAGTCGTGTTGAACCAGGTTTCAAAACATTACTTATATCTATGCTAGGAAAATCAGAATTGTGCATAGCACACACAATCACATATTGATATTGTCCTTAAATGTGCATATTTTGCATTGTCGGCGACTCGACCCTATAAGTATTCAAAACAAAATAAAGGGCCGATTTATAAAAACCCTAATTTAAGGTTTATTTGCTCTTTGATCTTGTATTTGATTTGCGTGGAACTGTGGAAGCTAACAAGGTACGTTTACTTTTAGGTTAATTGTTTTTTATTATATGATCTATTTTCGATGCGTATTTGTGATTGATTATGTGTTTATTATATGATAATTAGATTACATATTCCAACAAATCGAACCACAACTTAAAACATTAACAAACCAAACGGACCCTTATATTCCAACAAAATCGAACCACAACTTAAAACATTAACAAACCAAAGGGACCCTTAAATAATTATACAAACAAACCTAAGCATTCGTAGTTCGGCCAACTCATATTACCCTACCACACTGCCGTTGCACCACCATCCCCCGGTTGTTATTTACTGCTAAGCATTCGCTTATCATTTAACATACGTGTTACCTTTATCTTCTACTCCACACTTAATATTTTAAGTGCTTATTAGCTGATCTATAATCTATTTATGCATTAAATTAAGTACTCTTTCATTACTTTAAGGAACCTATAAACATTCGTAGTTCGGTCAACTCATATTGTATTTGACATAACAAAATAATAAGTGGTTGTGCTCTTTAGTTTTATTTTGTTGCATGGGGAAGCTAAGTCTTATAACTTAAATATATGCGACCTGGGTATCCCGACCCTTTCCTGTCCACCCATGTGTAACCGGTGAGGTTTGAACTCTTAACCTCTTGTGAGGAGGTCAAGTGTCTGGCAACTAGGTTATTCGGTGGTGGTTGCTTATCAGCTTACGTGCTTTCGACTTACTTATAAGCTTACACGTGAAGGTAGAATAAAAGAATCCGAAAAAGAAAAGATGCTAGAAAAACTATGAAAAGCTCTTAAGCTCTTTTATTGTAATATCATGTGTGAGCCCATAAGTTTGAAAATAAGCCGAAAGTAATTTGCTTATCAAATATAAACGGAAATCGCTTAAGCTTGTTAGTCCACAAATAAGCTTAAAAAACTCTTAAAAATCTTGAAAAGTTCATAAGTTCTTTTATTTTGGCTTATGAGCTTATCAAAATAACTTATAAAGTAAAATAAGCTAATAAGCCAAAAAAGTGAACTAACCAGCTTTTCAAAATTTCAATAAGCCGATAAGCCCGTTAAATAACCTATCCAGACACCGGGACCTAGGTGTTTAGATTAGCTTATTTGACAATTGGAATAGCCAGTAACCTTAGAATCTGTAGATTATAAGCTTATAAATTTGAGCTTATGGACTTAAATAAGCCATAAGCTTAAGTTTATAAACTTATAAGCAGTTTAACATGAGTTTATCGTATTTTCCAAATCTTTTTTTTTAGCCCATCAAATAAGCTCCTCTAGAGGGGGTGTTTGAATAAGTTTATATAGCGAGTTTATCGTTTTATTGAAATTTTGAAAAGCCTATAAACTCACTTTTTGTGCCTTATTAGCTTTATAAACTTTGAACTTAGGAATTATTTGAGTTTATAAATGTAAGTTGATAAGCTAGTAAGCTAAAAAAATGATCAAAAGCTTCTCTAACGTTGGTGTTCGGATGTAATTAACGCTTTGTTAGATGACTTTTTGATCTATCTGATAGCTTATATTTAAGCTATGTTTGCTCGGTTGTTAAATTGATCTGGAGTTGTTAAACGGATGATCTAGTGATCAATAATGTTATAGTGTTTGTCCTTGTAGCCTGTAGGTTTCATAGCAACTATCATAAAAAAATGTTCAATCTTAGGGTTCGTTTGGTAGGAAGGAATGAAATATCAAATGAATGGAATAAACGATGTAATGGAATTGTTAGATTATAGACATTATTTTAGTAGTCGTATGTTAGGATAGAACTCGAGATCACGGGATTGCACACAATACGTATGAAGAGAAAAAGTAATAATTATTTATAAAATGTTATAATTAATTATTAAACACAAAATAAATAATAATAATTAGTATTTAATGATTAATGACTAATTATATATTAAACGAAGATTAGGAACGTAATACTAGGCAAAATTTGGAAATAAGAGAAGGTTCCGGAATTCCCTAGGGGATACCAAATCCGATCGGCATAGGGGGGTTTCCACCTCCTTATGTGCCTTGAGCTCCAAGTTTTGTATAGTATATAAGCAAACCCAAGATGCATGTTTTTCTCATAACTTGTATACACACATCTTGGTGTTTCCTCTCCTCTTCTTTGTCTTAAATCGATCTATCTAAAACAATCCTTAGGGATTCGATTTTCATTGATCAAACTAAGTTTTGTGTTTAATTTACTTGCATAAACTTTTTCTTGAATTAGTACGTGTGTACAAGAACGTGATTCAAACACATTATTGTTTGATTTTTGGATTGAATTACAAAAGAGGTAAGGGGTAATTCTTATAATCCACATAAACCCTAATTAGGGTTCTTGAATTGAAGATTGCAATTGATTCTTGTTCGGGCTAGAATCACAAAGGTATGTTTACTATTTATATTTGATTAATTAATTACATATTATATGATCTTGTTATAATTGCTTCCGCTATGCTCACTTGATGTGTTTGGTTTATAATATATGAGTGTCATGATATTATAATTCTAACAGTGACATCTAGAGCCGTTATAATGTGTAATTAATTATCGAAATGCATAAAAATTGGATCTTGATTTGTTTAGTTACATGTTTTTAGGGTTTATTTGTTAGATTCCTAACCCTAAATTTTTTTTATGGGTCAATTGACCTTATTAGGGTTTTAGGGTTTATGGTTTTTAATTTTTAATTTGATTAGAAACCCTAGGATGTCATGTAATTGTTATGCATTTTAGTAAACGATCTTGGTGCAATATGTTAATTGTTAAGCTAAATCCATGAAAAAGTGCATATTTGCATGGATTTTTTATTGTGTAATGATTTGAATGGTTTAAATTGTTTATATGAATTAATGGTTAAGTTATATCGAAACATGTAAATTTATTAATAGATGTCGAATTGGGGAAGACTCCAATATTAAGTAATTAATTATGTGCTATGTGGTATTTATTTAATTTTGGCTTACGCAATCGATTTATCGATATATGTGGCTCTTTTTCCTAGAAGAAGAAAGCCTTAATTGAATTAACACGTTATACACCTAGATTTGATTATTAATAGGACTATTGAATAAGATTTGCATGTGGCTACATGTTTTATACATATTTAATTGTTATGATTATGTATATTTGTTTATTTAGTTGTTTTATTTTTTATTGTACATTACTTGTTTTTGTTTATTAATTGTGTTAGACATGTTTATAAACGAAAAGGGTAATTTTTGAATAGAAAAATAATACGGACTAAATAATGGCGAAATTGTTTTGGTTTTTAAGAATAAATCTCAAATGATTGGTTGATTGATGTTTTTGTACGTAATGGTTAAATAGGCTCGACTGAAGTTTACACACTATAAGATGGGTATAAGGATGGCTTCGCATTAAATTGTGGCCTTAGAGAGACAACATTCTGTCTTAACGCTCATTTGTGTGTAAATTAGACTTACCGAACAACCATTACATGTACACTGTCATCTTAAGGGTGAATTAACCACAATTCCACAATGATTATCCGAAACACTAAGCTTTCGGGCTTATGCAAAAGTACGATATAGTGGACGATAATTGTTGGTAATTCTTTAATTGGTGAACCCGATACCTCAATCAAAACTTTGTTGTTTTACTCTTAGCAAATTGGTAATAAAAATGTTTTGTAAAACCAATGTTATGAAGTTGTATGCATACTTCTTCATACATTATTTTGATCACATCAAAATATTAATACCCTTATAAAATTAAGTCGAATGCCATCTAATTAAGAACACTTGAAGTTGTAATTTACGTCATGTACGAACTTGGCGAGATTGCAATGGAGAGGTAAATTTCATAAATTCATTGCTAGCAGATCAACTGATGTGATGGATTTGTAAGTTTACAGTTTTTAAGTTAGAAGACTTAAATTGAGTAGGAAGTGAGATCTTGGACTCAAGGCATTAAGATGGGGATCAAACATGCTTACATTACAAATGTTTTGTGATTGTAAATCCCATAAATCTAGGAATTGCAATATGATATTGGCAATTATTGTTCGACAATTACCTTGTTGAATACTATCATTACTAGCAGATCAACTGATGTAATTGTACTATGTCAATTTGGATCCTATCTTTAAGAAAATACTATGGTTTATATGAATATTTACCAATGGGTATTTTATTTTCTTAAAGATCTAATTATCGAAAATACTGAAATTGAATTTTGTAATTCGTTTTAATGTATTAATGCAACGTTCAAATCGTAAATGCACTTTGGGCTTTGGTAAATTGATCTAGTTCTGTTTTCAAACAAATGTTTGATTAAGAAATATTTACTTAAAAGACAAAAGAAGTCTCCTTTCTATGAAGGAAGAGTGAGACACAATCCTATTCCTTTTCATGAATGAGAAAGGATAATAGGAATATTAGATACGTCTAAATTCTAATATAACTCATAGCAAATTTTTTAATAGTTAAGAAAATTGCGAATATTTTTCATAGGGATTTTATCATCATCATTCGATGATTAAATTCTTAGTAACAAATATGATATTTGGTTAACAGAAAATTATGTATGACATTTTATGAGTTATTATAATTAGAAGCTAGACTAATTACTGCAAAATGTTTAAAGACAAACTAGTTGTTTTGACTATTTTAAAGGTGCTACATACATTGTAGGGTGGTAGACCTATTAAGGAAGAAATTGCATGCCCAATTTTCAAGTTAAAAGCATTTGGTGGATAGTCCATCATTTACGTAGTAGAATACACTTTTAGTGCATAAGTAATTGTTACGTATGGACAATTAAAGGTGTAGGAAAGTTAAAAAGTACTCTATTTTCTTTCACTGGATATGAAACATTTTAAATGTTGTCAAATTCAGTGGGAGTATTGTGTACTTATTACTGAATAAGAAATTATTGTAATGATCTTTAATTCAGTGGGAGTTACAAGATTTGACATCTTGGTAGCTAAAGATAATTACTTTTCAAGTGTAGACAATCATACTTTTAAGGATAGTCTTGTACATTTTCTTACTAGACATTGTTGTTCTACATCTACTTGTTATGCTAAAATCTATGACACAATCATATTGATCACATAAACAAATGCATGGCGTGTTGTTTATCAACTATATGAGGTTGTTCCATGCACAAGTGGGAAAAATGTTATCTTTAAGGTGTGCAAGAAACAACTCATAAAGATATGATTTAATGGATTCTCTTGACTACAAGGTAAGAGAATAATGTTCTAATATGAATTATACTAAGCTAATTCAAGAAACACTTGGTGTTACAATTTATGTTATGTGAGAGCTTAGCTAGATTGCAACAACAAGGTGAATTTCATATTTCATTACTAGCAGATCAACTGATGTAATTGAACTATGAGAATTTGTAGTTTCTAAATTAGATACCTATTAGAACATGTGTCAATATGATATCAAGACTACTTTAATTTGTATATTTATGAATTCATGGAATGACATAAATTAATAAAGTAATCTAATGCTGCTTCAATTTGAATATTTATGTGTTCTTAGAATGACATAAATAAATGAATAAATAATGTTGTTTACATTATTGTGAAGTAATATATTAACTTGAAATTACTATTGAAACCAAGAGATGGTGTTCATAATTACTTTAGTTAAACATGTTTATGTTTCATTGTAAAGATATAAACATAAAGTCTTTTAATTGTTACAAGACTTATAATAAAGTAAAACGTTATCTTGTTGTGTTTTTAATTAAGACATATACATGAAGTTATTAAATTGTTAAATGACTTATAACATATAGTGGGATTATAACAGTTTATGTTTTCTTGTAAAGACATGGACATGAAGTGACTTTGTAAAAAGTACTTGTGTTATAAAGCATGTAATTGGCTTAAATATTATTATACCATTAAAATGAATTAGTTGGTAAATAGACAAGTCAAAAGGAATATGGTTATCTTAAATATTGTTAGATTGTCTTACAATATTAATACTGATGAAATATCAAATGTTTATGGTATGTTCAGTTAGGAAAATCAAACTCTTGTTATATTGTTTGATTAAAGATAACTATGACTTCTTTTCTTTCAAAAGTTATCAAGGTTAGAATGTTGAGTATGACTTGGACATATTTAATAAAACTCCAACATAGAAGATTAATAAGACATTATCATATGATGAAATGTGATGAATGTGATGAATCACATTAAGTCTTAAATAGAAGTTCTAAATTTGTTTAACTGCTTATGAAGAGGGTATTAACAAAGTAAAGTTAGGAACTGTCAATATGTATTTGTAATATCCCAAAAGAGAATATTGTATTATTGCTTAATTTGCTAAGCATTTAAAGATAGTCTTTAAATTGCTAAAAGCAAGTGGGAGTTTTGATCTTTAAAAGATAAAATTACAAGATACATAATCTTCTAAAATACACTAGTAAATATCATGATGAAGTTTGACATTTGGATGTTAAATCTCAAGATGATAATAAAGTTTGACATTTAAATGTTAAATATCAAGATGATGAAATTATCATTCATAGAATAGTAATATATCTCAGATATTTGATTAATATGCTGAGGGCTATGATTTACAAGATTATTATAAACCTGATAATCATTATGATACATTACCAAATATGAAATTGGGTAAAGTATACATGATATGAATGATTAAGATGTTGTCCATAAAGATAATCAATTTTAGAAATGTGGTTTATCTTAATAGTTAGACTAGAAAATGAAGATGAGTTTCTTCAAAGATAAGGTAACCTTGTGGTTTAAATCTTTGTATAGAAATCATATGGACAAAATTGTGCACGTATTTAATGCATGTTTTATAACAAGATTATTAATCACACTTAAGCAATTAACTGTGATTGAATATTCTTTTCTAGACACATTAAATATATAAAGATTATGATTGTCATATTTATGAAATTGACAATAGAATATCAAAACTCTTTCTTGAGTGATTACTTGAGCGAGGACGATAAGTAATCAAAAGGAGTTTATGAATTCAAATAAATCTTTGGAAGTATACAAAGTGCAATAATCTATGGATGGATAAATGCATGCATCTAGAAGATTACTCTTATGTTTAATTATTAAATTCATGTTTTAATTTATAATTGAAATAAGATAATTTCTAAGTATTCCTGAAAGCTAGTGGGAGTATTATGTTTAATTTCTTAAATCATATATGTTGTAGAACATATAAAAGGTAACATTCCATATAAGTTAAAAGTTAAGTCTTAGTTTGGAATGAAACTTTAGTTGAAAGATTTAGAAAATAAGACATAAAACCTTGGAATGAATGTTTATTGTTGAAACATGTGCGGTAAATAAATCTAATATAACATGATATATTATTTAGAAAGTCTAAATAGATATGTATGATATGAATAAAATCTAAGTATGACTCATAGATTTTTCATGTATATCATGTTTTGTTGTATCATACTTGATTACAGGATGATTTGACAATATTAATATCTAATTAAAAGTTATTAGATAACTTGTGTAATATTCTTAAAAGAATATGTTTGATTATAGAATTACATCCTAAATCTGGAACAGCTTCCAAATTCTATAGATAAACAATTTTTCAATTGTTGTGAAAATTGTCATAGCTAACAAACTTGAAAGTTTGAAGGGCATCAAACATTACACAATAGATATTAAGGTTTACGGGAAGTTTTTAATAGCATAATGTTGTTTGCATACAATGATGCTAATGAAATTGAGACGACACTCAATACTAGTCATGATAAGGATTTCATCCTTGGCTATTACTAGTTGTGCTTACTAAAAGCATAGTTGCATTATACATTAAAAGAATAAAAATACTTTAAACTTTAAAATGTTTGAAAGTTTAATTATCATAAATTGGTGGTTAAGGATGTCACACATTTTATAAAATATTATATGGCATTGTCAAAATAGTTGAGTATGCATATACAAGAACTTCACTAGTTGAATTCTTGAAATAAGTATTCTTAAAATTTCGATAGATCAAAGTTGGATGATTTATGTTTTGTCAACAAGTAGTAATGTCATTACTTGAGACATAATTCATCAACAAGAGTTATCATGCATTGATCTATTTAGTATTTGGATAAGGGATGCTAAACAATTATTATAATAAATTTAAATACATGGTATGTTTAATTTATAATAAATTGTACCCTATATTTGTATGTTTAATCCATGAATAAATGTTATTCTAAATTGTCCATTGTCAGTTAATAATATGGGAATATTATTAAATCAAGACAAATCTGAAGGTTGGTATAATATACTTAAAGTATATTGATGCGTAGTCATGCCATTTCAGATGATATTCAACGATACCGAATATAGGACTTATCCCAACTACATGATGTTACTTTATGGATTTTGTTATTAAGTAAATCATGAGAAGTTATCCTCAGACTTGAGATGCAAGATAAGTGTCATGAATGTAGTACATTTTTGTGGAACAACTTAACGCTATACGCAACTGGTAGTCATAAGGGTTGTTTTCAGAAGTGTTACAAAGTTTGTGGGTTTTGCTTGTAGTCAAGATAGAATTTGTTCATTCAAATTTATTTTTGGAGTTTAATACTGCTGGGCCCCTCGTAGGGTTGGTAAGATGTATGTATGGCCACACCTAAGATCTCCCCTGAATATGTTCAGAAGATTTGGTAATCTTGATCAATCACAAACAACGAGAAACAGAATGGTTAATTAAGGAATGACTTTAATCCATATCCTTATTAACATGGTATTAGAAACAAAAGGATAATAATAATGAGAAATCATTAAAAGGTTTTTCCAGGAGCCTTACTCGAGATCGTACTAGAGGCATCGGCGTGTTGCAAGACGCTAACCGATGTGATTACACTATTAAAATATGTCCAAGTGGGAGCTGTTAGATTATGGACATTATTTTAGTAGTCGTATGTTAGGATAGAACTCGAGATCACGGGATTGAACACAATACGTATGAAGAGAAAAAGTAATACTCCCTCCGTCCCATAATAAGTGTCCACAATGGAATCTTGGAATGTCCCAAATTAAGTGTCCATGTTGTATTTCAACCAATGAGAAAAAACTTTAGTGGGTATAGATGATATTTGATTGGTGGAGAGTGTAGTTAGTGGGATTTCCTAAAATTTTGTGCAAATGGAATATGGACACTTAATATGAGACGGAGGGACGTAATACTAGGCAAAATTTGGAAACACAAAATAAATAATAATAATTAGTATTTAATGATTAATGACTAATTATATATTAAACGAAGATTAGGAACGTAATACTAGGCAAAATTTGGAAACAAGAGAAGGTTCCGGAATTCCCTAGGGGATACCAAATCCGATCGGCATAGGGGGTTTCCACCTCCTTATGTGCCTTGAGCTCCAAGTTTTGTATAGTATATAAGCAAACCCAAGATGCATGTTTTTCTCATAACTTGTATACACACATCTTGGTGTTTTCTCTCCTCTTCTTTGTCTAAAATCGATCTATCTAAAACAATCCTTAGGGATTCGATTTTCATTGATCAAACTAAGTTTTGTGTTTAATTTACTTGCATAAACTTTTTCTTGAATTAGTACGTGTGTACAAGAACGTGATTCAAACACATTATTGTTTGATTCTTGGATTGAATTACAAAAGAGGTAAGAGGTAATTCTTATAATCCATGATTGGCCTCAAACAGTCAGATAATATCAACCAAGTAATGGTCAACAAGTCAAACAACTTAGGCCAATACTCCGGTGAGTTTAGTGTTTCCCCGGATCGTTAGATCCCAACGAGGCGTGAAATCTGAAATAAAACGACTTCGAGATCAGGTGAATTGAACAGGAAAAGGGTTTAAGTGATTGTACTACTGAAATATAAGTGTGAATAGCTTTAATAAGCTATATCAACTAATACGTGAAATCTAGATAAGTACAAGTGAAAAAGGGACTGGAAAACGTGAACGTTTAATAATTAAACGTAAACAAAAACAACTTTAACTATAGTAGGAGTTTGCAAGCCTTAGGGGCTTAAATGCAAATTAAATAAACTTGAAATATTTATTTTAATATTACTAATTTATTTAAAATTTAATAAAATATATAAAAAAAATGTAAAAAGATATAAAATGTACGGTTATATTTAAGTAAACGTAAACGTACAAAATTTAAACGTGAATTCTGTAAAATACAACTTCCACAAATATGAAAATAATATTTTTGGAATTATAAATTTATTAGAAAATTATTAGAAAATTAAAATTATTTTTATAACTATTTAATTAATTATTATTATTTAATAACTATTTTTAATTAGTTAATAATTCACTAATAAATAGAAAAATGTAAAATAAGTTTAGAAATTCAAAATTAAAATTTCTAAAAGTCTAAAATATTATAAAACTTATTTTAAAACTAAAATTATATTTTTCACACTATTTATCTATTTATTATTAATTAATTATTATTTAATTATTATTTAACTAATTATATTGATTTAAATTATTATAAATACTAAAAAGACTTAGATAATTATGAAAAAATTTTATATATCTAATTAACCATCACAGGAATCCTAAAAAATTATAAAAAGTTTATATTATGTATTTTTAATCTAATTTACTAATTATTATTCTATTTATTAATTAATTATCAATTAAACTAATTATATTATTAAAAATAGAAAATGACCAGTATAAATCCTAGAAAAATTTATAAAATTGTTTTACCTTATATAAAAGCTATAAAAATTATAAAAACTTGGTGGTACTTTATAAAATATAATTATGCTATTTAATTCTTATTTATTAATTAATTATTAAATAAACTAATATTAATTCTAAATATTACCAAATGACAAAGGAAAATTCTGGAAAAATTTATAAAACTACTTTAATATATAAGAGATTTAATAAAAATATAAAATAGCAGAAGTGGTTATAAATAAGCTAAAAAGAAAGTTAAATAGATAATTTCTATTAAATAGAAGCTATCACTATAATTAAGTTTGTTCTTTTCTGGTTTTTCTTTTATAAAACTAATAAAATACTTAAAATAAGAAACTTTTGTAAAGGAAAATAATTTATGAACTCAGAATAAGCACTATGAGTGCTTATTACCCAAACAGTTTGACTTTTGTTGACTGTTAAGGGATTTAAGCACAAATGGACTATTGTGGGGTCCACAAGGGTAAAAGTAGGTTCCTCTGAGTTGATTGATCAATTTTAAGCAAGTTTCTACCAAATAAGTACAGCAAATAAGCCCCTCAACAACAAATAAGCACTTGCTTATTTGTTATCTGATACAGATTGGGGACAGAGTTGGGGAGCAAATTCAGGTGGGGTCCACAGGTCAAATGGTCAATCCAATGGTCAACTTTCACTCCCTGGTAGGAGGGGGTTGGGAGAACCCAAGTGTGAGGTGTGGGACCCACTGGGTGAGCCACAAATTACCACCAAAGTTGGGTGGGTGAAATGGGGTCTGAGTGCACAGGGCACTGGGTTGCCCTGCAGGTCAGTTCAAGGGGCATTTTGGTCCACTTAAAAAATTCACAAAATTATAAAACTTGTGAAAATCAAAGGTTCAGCTGGTAGAGTTTACACAAAACAAGTTTCAGGCCCTAGATCATGACACAAAAATCACTAATATTCTTGCTAATTTGGAGATTTTCTGCACAAGCACTTTTTGACTTTTTAATAAATATTAGTATGTTGACTTATATGAACTTAGTCTTAATCTACTAACTTATTATGATGTATTAGGTTACTTAAATGTGAATTTAAGCTATATCACCAAGTAATAAGCTGATATGCAGATTATGGAACCTTAAAAACTAACAGATAACTATTAAGATGAGATTAAGAGTACTTTTGACTTTTTCTCAAAAGGTCACTGAATTTTATGGCTTATAAGACCTAAACAGACCTAGTGTAGCATGTATCAATTAAAAATAAGACCACAAACTCAGTATAACCAATAGATACCAGCAAATCCAAACACTGCCATATGATTATTGAATTTGTAATTTCAAAGCAACTGAAGGATTCAGATTTCACTACTGATTTCAAAGGTTAACATATGATTAAATGATCTGATTAAAGCATAAAAACATGAACCATTACAACTAATACTCACAAACCATAATTATACCATTTTTTAGTGAAATATGAAAAAATGAACAATACTTTATTCTACTGAGTAACTTAACAATTTTAAGCACTAAAATAACTTAAGAATATATAATAAGCAGAAAGATTAAAGATAAACAACAATTAGAATCATTAACAGTAAAATGTCAAAAATTAAGAATTGAGCTTACACAATCTTCCAAGCCTAGAACTGAGGACCAGAACCAAAGAATACTCCTATAAGCTTACCACTAAGCTACTAACCCAGGGCAATCCATAATACACCCTGCTCCAAGCCTTCTTTCCTTCTCACCAAGGATTTTTATTTTTCACTATTTTTTATGTATTTTTGTTTTTTATTACTATACCTGATTTTATTGTTTCTAATAGCTTATATAAGCTATATAAGGAACTTGTATTAGCTTATGAGTCCATTATAACCAATATTAACAACATTCAATGTAACTTAAACTTTTGAGATAAATTTTGTATGAACTGAAAATGGTACTGAGATTGAAATTAAAAGATGAAACAGGTTTATTTCACACTAAAAACACTTGTTACAATACTTGAGAGATAAAAGTTACACTGGAAATTAAGAGACAACTAAGTCGACATACATAAAATTGAAATTAAACTAGATAGGTTACAATAATGCATTTCCCTTGATCTTTATAGACTTTTTGCACTCTCCACTTGATCCTGAGCATTTCCCATCAATAACCTCAGCCATTGGATCTCTGTAAGTCATCCTAGCCTTTAAATTCTGTTTTGGCGCCAAAATGCTCCCACGTGTCTATGGGCAGTTTTAGAACAATTAAGGAACTTTGGTGGTATTAGGAGGTGGAGGGGACAAGATTGGAAGGGTTTAGTGGCCAAGTTGTGGGTTTAGGTTGAAAACAGAGGTCTGTGAGGGAGAGGTGAAGTGTTGAGTGGCGGAGAAGCATTAATTAGGGTGTGGGTTGAAATGATGAGGGGTGTGAGGTGTTTGGCCAGCTGGTGAGGTGATAAGGTGGATGAAAACCATGGTGGTATTGGGTTGCAGAGGGGGGTGAGGGAGATGTACAGGGGAGGTGGTATTGGGGAAGACGGGTCAACGGGGTCAACCCCCGTTTTATTAAAAAGGTTGTGTTGGGTTTGCTTTGGTGGGCTTGGAAACAGGCTAGGCCCAAAAAATATAAAAAGGGGTGGGCTAGTGTTTGGACTGGATTGGTTTTTGGTTTTGGATTTAATGAAAAAGGGTCCGGTTTGGTTATTAGTAAACAAGGACCAATTTTGTAATTTGACAAAAATAGAGGGACTGAATTTGTAATTTTCCCAAAGTAGTTACAAGTACTATTTATGTCATTTATGAAAAACCCAAGGACCAAAGATGTGTTTTTCCCATTTTCAAATACCAGGGACCTTTTCTGCCAATTCCACAAACTCCAGGGACCTAACTTGTAATTTTCTGAATTTTGAAGGGTTTAACTTGTAACTTCTCAAAAGTTATCATAAGGTCCATTTTTGTCAATTAAGAATAGTGCAAGGCTTATTTTTCATATTTTTCCATTTTCAAAACCTTAGGGACTATTTTTGACATTTTTCAAACTTGAGGGACTAAAGTTGTCATTTTGCAATTTTTAACTTTAAAGGACTATACTTGACAACTTATGAATCCCTAAGGACCTTTGATGATATTTTTCATGTTTTGATTTACCAGGGACTAGTTTTGCCAATTTTTCAAAGTTCAGGGACTGAAACTGTAAATTATGTGAATTGTTTTGTTTTTCATCAGTTTTCAATCCTTTTGCATAAAAACACAATCCAGGGATATTTTATATATTTTAAGGCATTCCTGTGTGTTTTTATATGTTTTTGCAGTTTAAATGTAACAGAAATGATGAGTATTTACACACTCATCAATCCACATAAACCCTATTTAGGGTTCTTGAATTGAAGATTGCAATTGATTCTTGTTCGGGCTAGAATCACAAATGTATGTTTACTATTTATATTTGATTAATTAATTACATATTATATGATCTTGTTATAATTGCTTCCGCTATGCTCACTTGATGTGTTTGGTTTATAATATATGAATGTCATGATATCATAATTCCAACATGAATGAATGACGCAATGTAATGATTCATTAATATTATTAATCTTGTTTGGTTGGTAAGATAGACGTAATGGAATCGATAAAAAGAAGACTAAAATGGCCATTGATTATAAAAAGTTTATTTAATATGGTTAGTTAATGATGGACTTTTTTGTAATTTTTATTCCATTACAAGATGTAATGAAAAAAAGGAGGGGACCCCTAAGGAATGAAAATGGTGTAATGAGTCATTCCTTGCAATGAATCATTACGTTGTAAATGTGTAAACAAACAAGATTTCTTCATTCTACCGTAATAACCTTTTGCATTCCCACTTTGATTACACCATACCAAACACTACGTTAATACTTTCACTCGTCTCACATATGATACACTCATTGCGACTCATGAGATCGCTAAGACTGCTGGAAATGCAGAATTCACACGTCTACACGTTGCTGCTGCTTCAATCTCTTTTCCAAACAGCATGTTCAAAAAAGCTATCAGCAATGTAGACGATGAAGAAACAAGTAACAGAGCTGAGGCCTTATTTAATGAAGCAATAAAGAAACTCCCTTCACAGTCGACAACCCTTGATTGTGTTCCCGTAGGTGCTGATGTGTTATCAACACTTCGATAGTCTCAGAAACTTCAAAGGAAAATCGGCGACACCCATTTGGCTATTGATCACTTTATGTTGGGTCTTCTTCACGTTTCTGAAATAGTGGACCTTCTGCGTGAAGCCAAAGTTAGCGTGTCTCGTCTCATGACGGAGGTTGAGCAGCTTAGAGAGAAAGACTTTAAGGTGCATATATAGTGCATTTGGTGACGATAAAATAGGGAAATTCAGATGGCTGAAGACTTGCGGTCGTGACTTTATGGAACAAGCTAGCAAGCTCGACCCAGTGATTGGTCGAGATGAGGAGATCGGAAGAGTAATTGAAATTTGAAGCAAATAATAATAAGATGAAAAGTTTTACACTGAAGCGACAGGCAAGCGGGCAACAAGCTGCGCCGCTAGACCTTTTTGAATAGCGAAACTTAATCTTTTAAAAACTACATTCAAAGACCTTGGGGTCGTAACATTGCCATGCATAACCCGTTGGACTCTTTTGAGCAGCTCCACAGCCTCCGATGCAAGGAAACCAAAAGTATCAAATGCAAAAGGTATAAACGCGTGTTGGTTATCAAGGCACGCTTTCTCGTGTTTGGTTACTTTGCATGAAGCGGCTTTCAAAGCAGCCTGACCTGCCGTAAAAGCATGATTCCCCAGTCCCACAAGTGGAGAAACCCCCGTTAGATCTACACAAGCATGTTTCCCCCTATCCATCCAAAAACCAAAATGTCAGCTGGTCTAAGTGTCGATCTTCCTTCCATCGGGTCGGTCAAGAAATTCACAGGTGCTTCTTTCTTAACTGAAATCCCAGCGCGCCTGAATATATCAAAAAGAACATCCCTAACCAAATCGTGACGGTATTTGAACCCCGGAAGCTCTCTACAATGAACTGCATGCTCTCCGAATGAGTCCAAACAAGCTTTGTGACAAACCGGGCAAATTTCATCAACCAGAAAAATTGGGATCATGAGGCGATATTTAAGGATGGTGCGATACTCAATCGGCGACATATGTTGAACGAGACCGTCTATAGGGATGGCAAGAAGAAATTCTTGAGCATGTGGTGCACGCAGATACTCAAAAACCGCTTTTTGTCTAACGGTCATCTCAAAGTAAACTCTCATGTCCTGGACAATCTTGCTAAAAAGAGCACTCGCCAATGTGTGTTGGGCTTTAGTGGGGACGGTGTCCTTTTTAGCGAAACCGCCACAGTCAAAGTTTGGAATCATGTCACGAAGACAAGTCAAAGCACAATCATAATCATAATCCATATCGCATACGCCATTGTTGCGTAAGATGTGGTCCTGAAGCGCCCAAGATTGGGCCCTCGAGGCCACAAAGGCATAAGATGAAGCCTCTACCGCCGAATATAGCCCCAAACCACCAAACCTAATAGGTAAAGAAGCAAGTCGCCACTGGAGATCCCCAAAGAAGGGACCTCCACAAACCACCATATCCTCAACCGCCTCGTGCAATCCTTTGTCAAAAAGCAGAGCAGCCTCCTCCACATATACGGGTTGACACGTCCTCAAGCCAAAAAAGAGTTTAGCAATACCCATGCAAGATCGAAGCAAGAGAAGCTCACTCTGCGGGTCTCCTAGCTGGGGAAGAAGACGCGTCATATCAATAGCCCTAGTAGCTCTCTTCTTTGCCAACCCACTAAGCTCACTCTGCGGGTCTCCTACCATCACACGAAGGCCAAAAAAGCTCAGTTTTCTTGATATTCAATTCAAGACCCAAAACAGGACCCGTCGCCCTAATGATGTCCAGAGCCCTAGCCACCTCCTCAGTGTCACCAATGACAGTCCCATCATCAAGATACCACGCATGAAGAAGAAGCTTGCAATTGTTTCTGATTTGGTGCACGAGGGGATGCAGCACAAGAGCGAAAAGAAGTGGTCCTAATGGGTCACCTTGCTGAACGCCAGTGGTGGACCATATATGATTATCTCCAAGATACAATCTGGCTGGCTGCCTATATAAAAATTCTACCCATAAAGAAATAGAAGGGCACCTCAACCTGACTTCATGAAGTAAAGCTGTTCTATCCACCAAGTTAAAAGCGTTAGAAAAATCCACTGTAAGCATCGCAAGAGACCCGTCAGCGTGACGATCACTTAACAACCTGTTAACGCTATGTAATATGGCCTCTGCTCCACTCGACACACCGACCCCAAACTGAAAATCTTTAAGGTACTTGGTCATTTCTTTGCCAACACCCTTCATAGCCACCTTGGAAACCAACCGCCTCCATATAGTACCCACTGCAATAGGTCGGATCCCGTTGTCGGGTTTCAAAAGCGGCGTAAGAGGAGCAGACGCAACAAACTCCGCAAGAACCGACGGACATCTCCCCCTAACCACAAATTAACTACTGCAGTGATAGCACATAATAAACCAGTAGCAACAGCAGACCCATCTCCACATAAAGCATCCAAAATGTGTTGTGACCGCAAGCCGTCCCTCCCACAAGAAGTCCCTTTAGGGAAGGATTTAATACAACCAATGACGTTATCGACCTCCACAACAAGGGCAGGCTCAGCATATATAGTGCTCGGTATAGACGGAGGTGGTTTGTGCGGATGTTTAGCCTCCAAGGCCATCACGGTATCACCATTATGCGGAGCAACCCCTGATGAGCATAACACCTTCACCGCTGCAGTAAAGTGACCATCAGCAACCTTTCGAAGGCACGCTTTGATGTTGGTGTTACGAGCATTTTTCTCCTTTTGGATATCAACGCTTCCCTGGTTAAGAGGCACGGGACCCGAGCCATCTAATATATTATTAACTAAAATGGCAACACCATCCTCTTTCCCCCATGTGGCTAGCGAGCTCAGTATTGAACGATTTTGCAAGGCCTTTCGATTCCCAGATCTGCTTTCTTGTCTATTTGTGGGTTTAAACACTTGTAAAGTGCAACGAGGAAGAAGTAACAACTTAACCCACGCTCCAATAGATCCCGGTTGAGCTACTACTTCGTATAGAGTTGTTTTCAACGCCTGTGAGAAAGCCATACGACAACCATGTCGGATGCTTTTGACAGTAACGATAGGTGCTTTGAAAACACGATCAAGGAGTACAGCATCCAATACAAACGGGTCATGATCATTGGTCTTAGGCACAATGATAGAAAGTTTCACAATCCCAATAATGTGTCCACTATCACTATCAGTAAAACGACCAAGGCCGTCCGGGTGATGACATGCCCGACTAATTGCATGTAATTGCATACACCTCCCACACATCCATTGACCAAAAACCTTCAACGTTTCCTCCATAGCCATGTACAACCCGTGATCCGTAGATATAGCCTCTCGCAACACATCTCTACGTTCGTCTAAGGAAAGATGCAATCTTTTGATATGAGAAATCAGCCGAGGAGTCCCTTTATGCCCCACCTCCCATTTGAGCAACAATGAAAATTCCGAAATGGACATGGCCATGTGCCATCCGAGGATGAAGAAGAAGCCATAAACTAAATAAAAAGAATCACGCCTCGAGATGAGAACGTGAAAAAATGAACAATATATCCTAAAACAATAGGTGGCATTTCAACAAACAGTTGGCGTGCACCACCCCCGACGTTCATGTGGGCATTATTACATGCCCATCAAAATCGTACCCCAAAATCCATCATCATTCACTGATTCATCTCTAATATCCTCACAACTCACATAGAAAGTCATAAACCAAAACCCCTCGATCCAAAACCTGATGAAATCGGATGGTGTTATTTGAAAATTTGAGTTAGGGGAAGTAACGGATTGGTTATTTTGGATGAGGGATTTGAAGGAATTGAAGTTTAGTGAATTGGAATTGGGTTAATTTTGGTCACGGTGTTCGTATAGGTGAGGGTTTTACTGTAGCAGGAAACCTGAATCCAGTGTGAGGGTTGAGGAATTAACAGTGATTTAATGGATACGTGTAATTAAAATCATTAAACAAGAAAAAGAAATGAAATGAAATGATAAAAATGGATATGATCCGAAATGTTACCTGATTGGTTAGAGGTTGTGAAATGATAAAAATGGATAAAATCATTAATAAACTGATGATACGTACTGCTGAAGAAACATATACCAACTTTAAATAATTTGACTAAGATTACTTACCAACACAAACAATATATATTAATCTTAACCTTAAAAAACCATTATCGAGAAAGACTAATAACTGTGTGCTTCTTATTGGGGAACCCGGTGTCGGTAAGACCGCAGTTATCGAAGGACTCGCTCAAAAGATATCAAAAGGTGATGTTCTCAGCAAACTTGCTGATGCGAGAATTGTGGTGTTGGATATGGGGGCTTTGATTGCTGGAACTAAGTATAGAGGGCGCTTTGTTATTGATGAACTCCACGTTCTTGTTGGGGCATGCTGTGCTGAAGAAGGATCAAGGGATGTTGTAAATCTTTTTAAGCTTATGCTTGATAGAGGTAAGATTCAGTGTGTTTGTGCAACTACGTTGGAGGAGCATAGGAAATGTATTGCAAAAGATGCTGCTTTCAAGAGACGTTTTCAACAGGTTTTGGTGGCCGAGCCTAGTGTTGCCGACACTATACATATTCTTCGAGGTTTGCAGAAAAAATATGAAGACCAGCATAAAGTCTTGATTCATGATAGTGCTCTTGTTGCTGCAGTGCAACTTTCAAGCCGATACATAAGTGGTATGATACATTTCCATTGTTTTTAAAAAAATTCATTAGACTGTCTGAATTTTATAACTGATGATTGATATTATTCCCTTGAAATTTGATTACAGAACGGTTTTTACCTGATAAGGCTCTTGACCTTCTGGATGAAGCGTGTACGAAATGTATAGCGAGACACTGCTATTTCAAAGAGCGAACTTCATGAACAGGGTACTGCTAGTTTAAAGAATAAAGATACTATTGCTGAAAATTCAGCGCTGACAGAGACAGTGGGACCTGATCAGATTACCAAAGTGGTGAGTCTTTGGACTGGTATACCAGTGACTAGGCTCGGGACTACTGTGAAGGAGAGGCTTAGTAAGCTGTCTAATAGGTTGCATCAGCGAGTGCTGGTCAAGATCAAGCAATTAGGGCAGTGACTGAGGCAGTTTTGAGTCGTTGGACTGGTTTGGGGAGGGCTGAGCAGCCAACTGGTTCATTTTTGTTTCTAGGGCCGGCAGGTGTTACGAAAACGGAGATTGCTAAAGCTCTTGCGGAACAGTTATTTGATGATGAGAAAGCCATGATCAGATTGGACATGTCTGAGTATATGGAGCAAGAGTCTGTCAATCGACTAACTGGCGCTTCAGGAGCGTAAGGAGACCGCCTATTCTTTAGCAGTCTGTCTTTATTTAAAATGTTGGGCGGATTATGTTGATTGTGTCTCATTTTTTTTGGTTTTCAGGTATCCTGGTCTTGAAGAACGTGGTCAACTCACTGAGGCTGTGAGAAGAAAACCTTACAGTGTTGTTTTGCTCAATGAAGTAGACAAAGTGCATGTTTCCGTGTTGAACACTTTGCTTCAAGTGTTGGATTATGGAATGTTAACAGACGGTCACGGTCGCTGTGATGATTTCACCAATACCATCATCATGATGAGGTCAAACCTTGGAGCCGAACATCTTTTGAAGGGGTTTTCTGGTGAGATCACTATGGACAATGCTCATGAAATGGTGATGCAACAGGTAAATAACTAAGTATGATATAAATATATACTGGAAGGAGTTCTTGAACTAACACGCGTGTTCGTCACAGGTTAAAAGTTTCTTTAAACCCAAGCTTCTGTACAAGCTTGATAAGATTGTGATTCTCAAACCCCTTTCTCATGACCACCTGAGGAAAGGTGCTAGCGCTCAATTAAACGACATGGCAGTACGTCTTGCAGACAAGGGTATTGGTTTGGAAGTTACAGAAGCAGCTTTAGACTTTGTTTTGAAAGAGAGTTGTAATCTGGTAAGTATCTAATTCATCTTGATTTGTTAATTTACTGTCATCAGTTTTAATGTTTACAATTCATACTTTTGGTTTCATCTTTGGAATATATAGGAGTATGGGGCGAGGCCTGGTTGGTGGTTAGAAAAGAGGTTGGTCGCCGAGCTATCAAAAATGCTGATCAAGAAAGAGATTGAAGGAAATACGACGGTGTATATAGGTGCACACGTGAATGCTTGAAGAGTTAAGTTGCAGGGTGGAGAGGACTAGTGAAATAGTGAATGCTGTTACGGTTTAGAAGCTAATTGTATAGAACTATAGAGGAGTGGTCTATAATCAAGTCAGGGCGTGGGACGAAGTATCTGGTTTGTTTGTTCATTTATAAGCTAATACAGATCAGCTTATTAGTTATACTTTAGAAGGTCTTTGTAGCTAAAGTTTACTTGGGCGTCGGAACAGACTTGCTATCCTATTATATGGGTGTGTGCTTGTCTTTGTTTGTTGGACATTGCATCATAGGATGACTTTAGCAAGTTTAAGTTGGCAAAGACCCGCCCATTGTTTTCAGTTATAACGAGTATCCGATACCCGAGACATTGGCTTCCAAATATGTTGTTCATCCATAAAAACTACGTCAGTTTTACATATTCATTTCCGCGTATAAAATATCAAGTTTGGCATATTGCTACAAAATTAAGTTATATAAATTCATAAGTGAAAATTTATACTAAAAGCAAATTTAATCATACAAAATTATTTAAACATTTCAAGTCTAATACGTAGTAATGTAATAAATAGACTAATTCTTATGACACATAAAAACAAAAAATTTATGCCAACCAACATTGAAATTGTATATTATGAAATATTATTTGCATAGAAAATGTAATTGCTCCACTCCAAAGAAAGAAACAAACAAACAAATAGACAAAGTCATATTGAACAAGCTTACATGTCTTATGTAGTGTTGTATTTGGTAGTTACTTGTTAGGTGTCACTGTGTCAACTACCACCACCATAACAACAGCCACCTTGATCTCTAATCACAGGTAAACCAAACCTTAATTTTGACTTGTGGTCTTGTTCATCAAAATCTCATTCAAATTGTTTGAATCAAAGGTAAGCCAAACCTTCAAGTATTAGTTTCTGTTTGTTCTTAGAAAACTATGGCTGCAACCACCTAGGCAACTTTGTTTGTTAATGTCTCATTAGGTTTTGGATTGCTTATTTGAAATGTTTATATGGTTATATGATTATTGCTGTTTGTTGAAATAAGCTGTTTTGATAACAGTATACTGCTTATGTGTTGTATCATTTGTTGCCTAGTAATGATCATGAATGCCTTTTGGTTCTTGATGAGGGACCTATAACCCGGCATATAGAGTTGTATCTTGATCGTTGAAACCGCGTTAAAAACAAAGATAACTTGAAACACATTCATAATGACTACTATTTCAGTTTTTATTTGATCTTATTTGCATTAAAAACCATATCATATCAAATTAGAAAATCCATAAATCTAGTATCTGTATTAGGAAATAATGTGAGGTTAACTTTTCGTTTTGATATCGACTCTTAGTTTTGGAAATGTTTGGGATTGCTTATTAATATCAGGTATTGCTTATTAGTTTTTGATGAAGCAGATCAGCTGTTTTGAGAGTGTTTGGAATTGCTTATCCAAACCACTTATCTAATTATTTGCGAATAAAATAAGCTGTTTTATACAAGCATATGCTTAATGCCTTAATCTCGGAAGGTCACTTGACCAACAATCTTAAGTCAAAATCTATGAATTTCCTTTAGGCGATGGAATGTGATTTGTAAGAAATTGATTACAACTTGTCCATTTAAGTTTGATTTTCTTGGGATGATAGCTTGACGAAAGTTTCTTTTGTTTGTGTAGTTCAATGGCACTCAACGGTGATGGTGACCAGTTAGAGGTTGTAACTGACCCTGCTACTTGGAGCTTATCAGAGGAGAATACTTTTATTAAGATCATGGCTAAAGAGGTGAAAAGGGGTAACCGCCACTCGACCACATTTTCAAGGTCAAGTTGGTCGGTTATTAAACAAGAATTCTATGAAAAGACCAACAGGAAGTACAATCATGCTCAGTTCAGAAATAAATACAACCAGTTAAGGATTCATTATATATGGTTTTCTAAGCTACTGAGCGAACCTGGCTTTACATGGGATCCTGTTTTAGGAAATGCAGTTGCAACTGATGATGTATGGGAGTCGTATCTGAAGGTAAACTTCACTTTTTGACTTCAGAAACTTCAAACATTAAGGGTGGGTCGGGACTCGTGGGTAGGACAATGGTTGACATAGGTAATTTTTTCTGGCTCGGGTTTGACCCGTATTCAACAGTTTGGGTGATATTTGACCTGTTAGAAATAAAGCATTACCCAGATTGACCCATTCATTTTGCAAATGTGAAAATTGTCACGTGTAGTATTAACTTCATATTGATTAACCAATGGTACTTTTTGCACATGTTAACGAAATTAATCAGTCTTGACACTTATTATCCAGAAACACTTTGCAGACATCCGTTTCTGTATTTTTGCTAGAATTCTGGTTTTTGTGCTCCAAAAATGGTATTACGATTAAAAAAACATTTTTACAATAAAATCCATGAAGATTCATGTTAACAAATGCTTTGGATTCGAATGCAGACAAACAAGAAAGCAAGGAGATTCAAGAAAAAAGGGTGTCCCATGTACAACGAACTCGTGATCATATTTGGTGATACCATTACAGATTACGATGCACATCCACTTGCCCAGTATCCTACTTTTAGCGATGAAAAGATCGATCTAGAAAATGGATCGACTAATGTAACCCCTCGACCTTTCTCAACTGATAATAGCATCAGCAGTACAGATACAGATTCACAAAATATTGGAAAAAGAAAACATTTGTCTCCAACCCCAATTCAATCACGACATTTTCCCAGGAACAAAGAACCAAAGGTGGTACCCGCTGACGAATGTCTAAAGGAACCCATTAAAATCACAGTTTCAAACAAACAAGGGTCTGACCCTGTAAGCGATAGGATTCAAACATTCAAGAATGTTGAAGGGTGTCCTGAACCTAGTTCCTTCTCGATCACCAATTGTGTCAAGTGTTTGGAGTCGATACAAGATGTGGATGCTGCTACATACATAAAGGCAATTAAACTCTTTAAAGATGTTGACTGGCGAGAAATGTTCATGGCTATGTCTCCGCAAAGACGATTACATTGGTTATCTAGCTTAGAGTGACCGAAACCAGAAGCATCTTGATCACAATAAGTATGCGTTCCACTACACTACTTAGTTATGTTTTCCAGATTTGTTTATTTTGGCTGATCTTATGTTAATATGTTACTATTGCAGTATTGTACATGTCATAAAAATGTGTCATGAGTTCAAATATCTTCTCGTGCATAAAACAGGCAGGCCGTTAAGGTCTTTACTAGACATTGAGAAACTGGAATTGTAAGGGAAAAACCAGAAATGAGACGCTGAATCTTGATAATCGACTAGAAATGAATTATCAAACCTAGTTATCATGTTTTAACACTTAGATAAACGGTTTCGAAAGTGTCTATGATTACACTCATTCAAACCAAATCAACTTTTAAAAAAAAATAAAAAATGAGAATTGTTATATCCTCCTACTCATCATCTTACTTCTTATGTGTCAATCATCATCTGCAGACTCATGTAAATGACTCATTTCTCACTTAGTGTTAGACGATCGACATGTGATAGCAGGACAATAAGCAAGATGACTTAAGATTTCTCTTTCAAAACACACTAAACAAACAAGAATCACACAAGATCAACACCAAAATGATAGAACAATTTAGCATTTTAACTCGAAACTAAAAAAAAAACTATAATTCACATTGATACTCAATACAACTACAAGTACACATTACATTGGTGGCCCTACAAAAACATTACACTAGTACTAGTACTTCTAAAATGGGTCCACAAACAAAGTCAAATGTAACATAAACATAACATAGATCTTGTATGGCCCACACCAAAAACATCTACCATGTGTTTTCAACCTTGACAAAAACATCATCCCCTCCTCCAACTTGCATCAACAAAGAAGTAAAAGACATGTTTGGAAACAATTCCAACTCCTCCGAGGACCCCACTTCCTTATTTTCCGGCACCACCACCATCTCACCACCACCACTACCACTACCACTACCACTACCACTACCACTAGATGATGGAAACAAAGATGGGTCAACATGGTGAAGTAGCCACTCAATGGTTTGACCATCAGTCTTGAGACCAAGTTCTCTAGTAAGTTGGAATATTCTGGCTGCACACATGGCTGGAACCCTGACTCTCCTGCTACGGCCGTTGACTTTTTTGTGACGTTCTTTGTTGACTTTTGGGTAGTGGGTCATGGTGGTTGTGGTGGTGGAAGGTGGTTGTGGTGGGGTTTGATTGGTTGGGTCCATGTTCTTGTTTTTTTTAGGTTTTTTGTGGGGTAGAGAGAAAGGATATGTGTTTGTTGAGATTATCATCAATGTTTAAAGTGAGTTAAAAGCTTTTTCGTGTTTTTGTGTGAGTGGTTTTTTGAATTTTTGAAAAGTGGATTGAGTTGGTTTTTGGGTTCTTTATAATTTGAAATTAGTAGCCAATTAGCTTCAAGAGCATTAGGTGCAAATGTGCAATACTGCAATGCATGTTATAGGACAAGTTATTTGTCTATTATCTCAGCTTTTATCTTATAACAATTTTATAAAGGTAAACTAAAAAAAATACTATCTTTAATGACATTTGGATAACACACCACCAAAAAACTTACTCATAAAAAAAGAAAAAGGATTGAAAGCACTCGCCATTTATTGGTGATCGCCTATAATGCGCAGGTAGGACAGTCATGCCAACCTATAATGTGCTATAACTCCTTACCGCTTGCTCTAAAATGTTAAAATGGATGTAATGGTCACTATACTTATTATTGTCACTTCAACGAAGCGAGCAAAACATTTGGACGAGCAAAACATTTGCTCGCCATGTTCTTTATCTTTTAGCGAGAACGGCGAGCAAAACATGAGGAAAGCAAACATTTTGCTCTCCATGTTTTTTGTCTTTTAGCAAAAAATGTTTATCTTCTTCTGAAAACGACGAACAAAAGGGAAGGGAGAGCAAAATCTAAATGCTCGATGTATCGATTTTGGTAAATCTCTAAAAAAGTGTCGGTTTTTGTAATTCTTGTTGGGAAGTGTTCATTCTAGTAATTGATTTGTGATTAAAATACCAAACATATAAATATTACTCCACTTAAATACAACATTACCACACAATAAACCCACCACACACACAAACCAACCCACGACATTTCATGGTTTGCACCACCAGACCGAGTCCATTATTGTCCTTTCACACGTGGGCACGTGGCCTATGAGATGTGTAATGGTCACCACTCGTGGTGGTGGTGCTGTCACTACTCGTGGTCTAAGGCATCTTTACAATTGGTCTTAGAGACCTTAGGAGCGAAGTGATACCATTATATAAAGTTTAAAGTCAATCTAGGATCACATATCTAATCAATCCAAGATTCAATTTACTAATCATAATATTGATATAAAATTGTGGTAACGTTTAAATTTCTTCTACTACAATACACGCACCCTGTCTAGGAGGTTTCAAGTAAAAAATTAAAGTTCTTATTTCTAAAGTGCCATATAACACAACTGGTGGTTTAAATGACCACATCAAAGCATATCTTTGCTTGATTACAAAGACCTGTTGTATCCCTCAAGAGATTGTATCACTTAAGGTCTTTTGTGTAGTCAATTAAGCACCACAAATTCAAAACCATATTTCAAAAGTTCGATGTGACAATAAAATCAACAAAAAGGTGTTGATTTGTTTCCATCCCTTCATCACATACCCACAGAATTGAATCTTACATCGAGTGGATAATCGATTCATCCCAAGACACCAAGTACATATATTAACTTCAATAGGGAGAGCTTTATTCCAATGAACTTGATAGAGGAGTGAAGATAGTGTCGATGACAATTCTATTTCTTATAGAACAAGTAGTTCCATTAAGGTCAAATTATAGTTCAATACCCTGAACTTTGCTAAGTGATATTTTTAGCAACATGTAAATTTAAAGGTTTAACATGATACCCCTAAACTAGGCTAAGTGGAATTTCTACTACCCTATACCTACTAACGTCCGTTAAAAAGTTAACAAACCTCATCCTCAAAGTTACAATATTCATAGTGTAGCTACCAAATAAGGGCATAAACAAGCCGAGTCGAGCTCGAGCTTGGCAACCCTCCAGCTCAGCTCATTTACGATCATAAGTGTCAGACTCGAGCTCGTCCTTGTCTCTAGGCTTATACTTTTAGCTCAAGTTCAAATTGTAACATATTTTCAAGCTAGGATCTGTAAGCCGAGTCGAGATCGAGCTTGGTAACCCTAGAGCTCGGCTAATTTACGATTATAAGTGTCAGACTCGAGCTCGTCCTCGTCTCTAGGCTTATACTTTTAGCTCAAGTTCAACTCATAACATATTTTCAAGCTAGGATCGGTTCTTCCTTTTATGATAGGAAACTCGACTCAAGTTTCGTTTGTTAAGTACATTAGGCTCGAGCTCATTATGATGCTTGTTTATATATAAATATACATGTATAAAACTACAATTATACGTGATAAACACATATATAAGGCTAAGACTTGAATTCGTTAACTAAATGAGCCATAAATAAGACTTGACGGACTCGAGCTCGTTTAAGTTTGTATTGTTTCAAGCTTTTATAAAACTACAATTATACGTGATATATATATATATATATATATATATATATATATATATATATATATATATATATATATATATATATATATATATATATATATATATTGATGAGGCGAAAAATGAACCGTTTTTAGGGGGTCATTTAAGCCCGGAATTGAATTTATTTGATCAAATATTGCCTTAAATCGTTCCTTTTGTGATTTTATGTACTTTGGGAGTGAATTCTGGAAAAGGAAGCATTTTGGACGTTTTTGGAGCATAAAAGTCAAGAAAACGGCAAAGACTTAATTTTCCATGCTGAGAACAGTACCTGACGGCGTCAAGAAGGAAATTTTGACGGCGTCAGGAGTAAAATCCATGACGACCCAGAGAAAACCTGAAGGCGTCAAGAGAAGGGCGTCAAGAACAATTTTGGTGACGGCCTGCAAATGGAATACACGTGACGGCGTCAAACCCAGATTTAGGCAGTCCGAGAATTTATTTGGCGGCGAGATGACGGCGTCAGAACTTTACTCTTGACGCCGTCACCTCACAAAATCTATATATACTTTTCTATTTTTCATTTATTAAAGGAGGAACTTGTGTGGAGAATACTAGGGTCGAACCTAATAAACCCTAGGTCGTTTGTAACAGTATTTTCAAGGGTTTTTACCCCTTGAAACCTTTCATGTTCAATTAAGATAAGTCCTCTTTCAATTCAATCAATATGTCTATGTGTTGTTTGAATATATCTTATGCTTGTCTTGATTTCAACATGCTAGGCTAGATCTTTCATGTGTTTGCTTAGATGTAATGAAACCTAGATGTTAATTATAGGTTGATTGCTTGTTTATAGTTGTAATGGATAATGATTTCAATGTTAGGCTTAAGAAAACTGGCAGATCTCCATTGTGTAACTTGCTTGAACGTCTTAAGAAACATGAACCGATGTGTACTAGGTTTTATTGGTTGTATTTAATGCATGAGCGAATTCTAGTGATCCCATGTTAGGAGCTTCTTAGCCGGCTCGACATAGGAGTGAAGTAGGAGTTTATAGGATTGGGGAAGTAAGTACGCCACCCCGTGAATGGTATTAAGGAATACAATCCGTCATACACGCAACTGTAACAAGTTATTAACCTGTAAAAGATATCTAGGGAGTAGTGAAACCTCAAGTAAACACAATTCTCCCATATATTGCTCACACCACTAGTATAATTTAGTTTATTTTCATTTTTAGTATTTTATTTTGATTGCATCTT
This sequence comes from Artemisia argyi, assembly GCA_030686995.1. NCBI lineage: Eukaryota > Viridiplantae > Streptophyta > Magnoliopsida > Asterales > Asteraceae > Artemisia > Artemisia argyi. The sequence goes on along the minus strand of JARVZY010002270.1, from coordinate 71,910 downwards.
AGTAATTGGGTTAGTTGATTAGCAACTAATTCCGCCCACTCCTCTTAAAACTGAGATTTTTACTTGCTTTCATAAAATATAAAAAAATACAAAAAGAATCATCCCTCATCTCTAGACCTAGTCTTTAGGTTTTCTAATCCTAGCGACACTATTCCCAAGTTGAACGATCAATCCCCCGGTACTTGTCACTATACTATACTACAACGATCAGGTACACTGCCTGGTGGGGGTTGTAAGCTTCTCGAGATCCCTCGAGAGGTAAAGCCTGGTGCAATCCATACGCATCATATATATATATATATATATATATATATATATATATATATATATATATATATATATATATATATATATATATATATATATATATATATATATATATATATATATATATCCTACACTATATAATAGGCTTACCATGCCACGTCACAAACCTCTAACATTTGACACCTAATCGCCACATATTCAACACTATGCCATGTCATTGCCTACATGGCAATCACTTTTCATGCATGCATTTGTAATAATTAAAAAAGACGGAGCCTATGGGATTCGAACTCGAGACCTATTGAAGAATATAACAAACTCACAACCACTAGAGCACTAATGTGTTTGTGTTCAAAGCTTTTAAAACCAAATATACATGCTTAAAATAAGCATACAAAAACCACTCACTTATTAGTTGGATACCAATTACTTCTGTATCCATTTCAAAATCCCAATGAAAACCGTAAATTCATTTATACAAATTGACTTCAATCAAGGGATAAGAAAGGAAGTTATATACGAATTGACCACAATCAAGATTTAAGAAGGGAAGTTTGATTTCCAGTTACAAAAACTTCAATGCCCACCTATAATCAAGGGGTTTCTATGAAGGTATAATTATGGTATGATTATATGTACAGTCAATCAAGAATTCGAAATCTCAAAATTTTTCAAAATTTTCCCAAATATTGTTTTAATTCGGTGTGTAAATAAAACCCTAATCCTACCCAATATATTGGCTCTATCGTTTTTTGATAAAATATCACAAATCATTTTTATGAGTTTGTAACAAAGTTACTAACCATGAGTAAGTATTCGAATTCTAGGTATGGGAATAAGGGCAAGTCTCCAAGTTGCAGTTCCTCCAAATCTCCAGGTATTTTATTATTTACCCAGTCGATTTCAATATTATTTTCATCCCTGAAATAATTATTTCATTAATTATGTCAAAACAAAATTGTTTATCCAAACAGATTCAATTTTGAATCACTATATGTTATTTTTTGGCAAAACCTCATTTGTTCAACAAAGAAGTGTAGTATTAGGTAATAGATACAATGAAACTATATTTATGGAGTGATGATTATAGTTAATTGTTTGAACCATTCGGACTTTGAATTCCATACGTTATTGTTTGGCAAAACCTCATTTGATCAAAAAAGAAGTTTATTATTACGTAATAGATACAATTAAACCATATTTATGGAGTGATGATTATAGTTTATTGTTTGAACCATTGGGACTTTGAATCCCATACGTTATTGTTTGGCAAAACCTCATTTGATCAAAAAAGAAGTTTATTATTACGTAATAGATACAATTAAACCATATTTATGGAGTGATGATTATAGTTTATTGTTTGAACCATTCGAACTTGGTTATTATGTTATTTTTCATATAAATGATGTACGAAATACATGCTAAACTAATATTATTTTGTCAATGTATTTACTGCTGACACAACTTTCTCATTGTTGCAGGCAATGTAACTGAACAGAAAATAACTAAGCTCATGGATCTGGACCCTATGATCGATGACATTGCTGTCATAGGTAGATGCATTTCGCTATGGCATTCCCACAAGAAAGATGATGAAAAAAACCCTTACAGTCTTGATTTTGTTTTACAAGATGAACAGGTATGTAACATGATAATAATTGATTCAAACAATTTGATGATTTGTATTTGGACAACTAAAGTATCATTTGCCAACCTGGAATACGAATTCTTACTCATTGTTTGTAACTTTTGTTACAAACGATATAAAAATGATTTGTCATATTCGAACCAAAAACGATATTAAGTGAACCTATGAAGATCATTTGTTATATGTGAATCAAAACTAAAGTATAATTGTAAACTATCAACAGGGTACCAGGATTGAGGCAACAATAAGGAGGGAATTCAAATATACATTTGAGCCATTGTTAGTTGAGGGTCAATGCTACAAACTATCTAATTTTGCCATTGCTGAGAATGGTGGCACATTGCCATTGTTGTCCCATAAATGGAAAACCAGCTTTTTCCGCAACACAATGGTGACAAGGATTGACCCGATCAATAATGATCTACATGGTTTCCAGTTTGAATCCTTCAATACAATTCTAGATGATAACAACAAATATGAAGCCAATGATGTTGTTGGTATGTATGCTTATACTTTGCTTATATTTGTTTGAAATCTAAATACATTCGTATGTTTGTTATAACTTATTCTATAATTTTCAATAACAGATGTTGTCGGTACTGTTGTTGCCATCGGGGACATTGTCCCTGTCAATTCCAAATGGGGCAAAAAGACTCGCAGGAGTGTTGTGCTGGAAAATGCTCAGTAATACATCATATATTTACCCTTTTATTGGTTTACAAAAAATAACCCCTGAAATTTATACACTCTTGAATTATGTATTTGAAGGTCTCTGAGAATCAATCTAACTTTTTGGGACAACTGGGCAAGCATGTGGAACGAGTATTATGAAAAGCATGAGAACTTGGGATGTCTCATCATCATACTCCAACTTGGTAAAGTCAAATACTGGGATGGTAAGTATACTCTTTCACATATGCTATAATTCATTAAATGGTTGATCAACATCTTGCCCACCAGTTATATTAAATGGTACTATCATTTTGCTTTTTCACCATGTAGATGATCCAAGTATTCATAATGCCCTTTTCGGCTCAAAAATATTCATGAACTCGACTATGCCGGAAATAGTCAACTTCAGGAAGAGGTGTGTTCATTTTTTGCGGTTATTACCTAGAATTTCATTCGCATTTTATATGATTCAGCTTATTAAATATTATATAAATATTTAAATATAACATTTCAACCTGTTAAACATCCACACAATCTATATGTTTTTCAGTTATGAGGAACGTGAGGATTTCAATGAAACAGACTTTAAGATTGAGTTGTACACTCCTCCCGAAAAGGTTGAAAGCCCGGCGGAGTTCATGTCTGGTTGCGTTAAGCAAATGGTTGGATCAATTCGTGATACACAACCCGTAAGTGTTGATTTATTTATTTTAACTACAGCATACTTTTTGTTTTATTTTTTCTTACATAACCACGGATAAAATGAAATTAAACAGCTAAATAATATTCCAATAAAAATGTTTTTTTTCAAGGATTCTCAATGCGTTGTTTACGCTACTATACGTAAGATTATGCAAGAGGAAGGTTGGGCTTACACAGCATGTAAAACGTGCAACAAACGCGTTAACGTCATACCTGCTAAAGCTCATGGCCCATCTAGAAACCGCAAGCCAACATTCACATGTGACAGACATGGGACTGTTCAAGCAGCACCAGTGTATGATTTTATTACATTTACAATGTATTTTATATAACTAAATGTCATCCATATATGGTTAACTTATACATGTATTGTTATATGTTTATACAGGTTCAAGATAATGCTTCATTTCTCTGACGATACAGGATCTGCATCCGCTGTCTTTTTTAATAGCACTGTGTTCAAATTGTGTGGTAAGACTGCATGGCAGATAATGGAAACTAAAGGAATGAATCCTGATGAGTATTTCCCGGATGACTTGGATGTTATGATCGGCAAAAAGGTTTTGTTAAAGATATTCTATTCTGAATATAACCATAACAGAAATACTCACAAGTATAGGTGTGACGCGGTGTCTGAAGATCCCGATGTAATTGCCTACTTCAAAAATGGCTTTATGGAATCAGATGTATGTAAACATACATTTTTAACTTCTATGTTAATTGCATATTATTATAGGCATGTAACTAATTGATTCGTCTTAAACTAGTTATCTTTTATTTCTCAACCACTTGTGAATGGTCAATAGTAAAGTCAAACTAATCAAGCCAAATGCTTCCGTGGAATACAGTGTTTCCCCGGGTCGTAATGTCCCAACGAGGTTGTGATGGTATTAAAAACGAATCTGTGATTAGTGAATGTGAACAGGAAAGGTATAAAAGTGTGTGTGAGTGATTACACTAGGGTTTTATAACTTAAAATAACTTAGATAAACTATTGGAATGATTACGTAAAAGACAGATATCTAAAACGTATAAACGTACACCAAATTAAAATCAGACGCGATTGCGTACTGAGAAAAAGGTGAGTTTTAAGGAAAAATAAACTATAGGGGTTAAAAATGAAAATTCTATAAACTTAAACTTAAAAGAAAATTAAATTAAAAAGAAAACTATTTTTTAGATTATTTTATTATTTATTATTAATTATTTAATAAAAACTATTTAACTAATTAATTAAAATTAAACTAAAAATGATAAACAATACAAATTAAACTAAAAACTTATAAAAATAATTTCTAAACTTAAAAATGAACTTGAAGAAAGTATAAAAAATAAAAATAAATGTTTTTGTCTTTTTATGTATTTTCTATTAATTAAAAACTATTTATATTAATTATACTAATTAAACTATTTTAAATTACAAATAATACTAAACTAACTTAGAAAATTATGAAGAAATTTATAAAACTATTTTATGACTTATAAAAGCTATAAAAAATATAAAAACTAGGTGTTGCTATATAAAAATTAATTATTCTATTTATAACTTAATTATTGATTAATTATTAATAAAACTATTTTTAATTCTAATTAATACTAAAAGACAAAATTAAATTCTGAGAAAATTATTATAATTACTTTAACCTAAAAGGAAATTAATAAAAATATAAAAACACAAATTACTTAATTAAAATCTAAAAATGAAAATTAAAATTAAATTAAATTAAATTAAATAGAAACTATCACTTATTTTTATATTGTTTTTTCTTGAATTTTCTTTTACAAATCTATTTTATATCTAAATATAACTAACTTTTGTGAAAACAATATTTTTATAACTTATTAATAAGCTAGATATAAGCTATTAACCCTAACAGTTGACTTATGTTGACTGAAAATGAAAATAAGCTCACAAGAGCTTATTGTGGGGTCCACCTAGGTAAAACTAGTTCAGCCAAGTAAAATTAACATATATAAGCTAGAAAAAACACTAATGGTACACTGAATAAGCCAAAAAGCCACAATAAGCTTATGCTTATTGGTTTTCTGAGACAGATTATGGGACAGACTTCCAAGCTTAAATCAGGTGGGGTCCAGTAAGTCCAAGGTCAAACTTATGGTCAATGGTGAATCCCTGGTAGGAGGGGGGTTGAAGGGAACAAAGTTTGAGGTGTGGGGCCCACTGTGGTGGCCACAAAACACCACCAAAGGTGGTGGTGTGGGTGAGTCTGCTGGTGCAGGGGAGGCTTTCCTCCCTGCAGGTAACTTTGAGGGTGAGTGGGACCCACACTAAAAATCTTAAAAATACAAGCTATGTGGGATTCCAAAGTTGAAGTGGTAGTCTATTACCACAACAATTTTCAGAACCTAAAACCTAATACACAAATCTAGAAAAATCCCACAAGTTTTGTGAAAATCTGAGAAATGGCAATTTTGACTTTTGATGAAAATGAAATAGGTTGACTAATTTGGATTTCTGATTGATGCTACAAGCTAAGTAAGTTATAATATGCTATGATAGAGGTAATTTAGGCTAAAGATGCAAACTACAAGCTAATGCAGAGGTTCATGGACTCCAAATCCCTCACAGTTAACTGTGAGGGTGAGTTCTTTGTGATTTTGACTAATAGCTTCAAAAATACCAATGTAAGGCCTGAACTAATCTAAATGGATATTGAGAATAAGGTTTCAATAAGAGTTACCCACTGACAAGCTAGTTTACTCAGTGTAATACCCAAATCCAAACACCCCTAATGAACCTGTATTTGATGATTTTCACAGCATATCACTAATTTATGCTAATCTACTGATCTAGGGTTATCTAAATAGTTATACTAACTACTTTTATGCTAAAATTATCTACAATTACCCATTAATACACTATTATGCAAAATAGGAAATTTTGACAGTGAAAAATTACAAGTAGAGCAACTAAATGTTCTACTGAACAAATGTCAAATTTTAAGTGCTATGGCAATTGACATACACCAAATAAGCCAAGAAACACAAATATAAACACTTATTAAGCTGTTGTACAATGAAAAGCTAAAATGAGAAAATTGCTCACAATTGCTCCTGAGTAATGCCAAGTGACCAGGGCACAATACCCATCCTATCACCTCCCATGAGGTTCTAAACCATGGAAATCCAAAGCACAACCTGCTTCAAGCCTTCTTCTTCTTCTTTTCTAATTTTTTTAATTATGAACTATTTAATTATTATTTTTATGACTTTTTTGATTTTTAAAATTAGACTGAGCTAAATGAATGTAAGAGCTTATAAAAGCTTAGCAAAAACTTAATTAAACTTACAGGATCATAAAACAAGAACTTTAACAATTGTGAGTGAATTTGTCAGATTCACTAAGAATTGCCAAAACTGACTATGATAAATAAAACTTGAAATTAAAGCTAATTGAAGTTTGTATTACATGAAATAAATTGAGTACAACAGATTTTGAATGAAAATTACAACTGAATTAGAAAATATATTACCTACGATTTAATTAAACTAAACCTAAACTAATAATCTCTCATCTCTGCTTCCCTTTCATCTTTATAAGACTTTAGAGGTTTGTGGGACCCACTGGACCAATTCCCACCACCATTTAGAGCCCTTGGATGACTAAAAGTAATCTTAGCCTTTAAAATCCGTTTTGGCGCCAAAAAAGTCTTTGCCAGTTGGGGATTGCTTGCGAGGGTTTTAGGGTAATAAATGTGGGTTTGGAGGGTTGTATGAGGTGGAGGGACAGATGGGAGAGGTGGTTTGTGAAAGCTGTGGGTGATGGGGTGGTATTGGTGTTGCAGTGAGGGAGGTGGAAGGGAGTGAATAGTAAGGGTGGTTTGGCGGGGTCAACGCAGGTCAAACGGTGGATTTTATTTATAAAGGGTGTGGGCTGGGAGTTGTGTTGGGCTAGCAAAGGGAGTGGGCTTGGGTTTTAATAAAAGGGTTGGGCTGTTGGTGTTTTTAGTTTGGATTTGGTTATGATAATTACATAGGGTCCGTTTGTATTTGTAACTTATTTAACCATAGGGACCAATTTTGTAATTTCCAAAAATTGAGGGGCAAGTTGTGTAATATTTCCATAGTTTAAATAAGGATTAAACTTGCCAATATTATATACCCCAAGGACCAATAATGACAAATTTCCATATTTTATATCCGGGGACCAAAGTTGCCAATTAACCAAACTTCAGGGACTAAATATGTCATTTCACCAAACTTCACACCAAGGACCATTCCTGCAAAAGATAATTAGTACAAGGACCAAAATTGAATTTCTCAAAGTTTTTTACATCCTAGGGACCATTTATGTCAATTTCCAAAGTACAGGGACTAAACTTGTAATTTTGTGAAACTTTGCACCAAAGGACTAAATATGTAACTTTATGATTAAAAAGAACCTTTGGTGACTTTTTCATGTTTTTAGAATAACCAGGGACTAGTTTTGCCAATTTATGAAACTTAAGGGACTGAAACTGCCAATTATGCAAACTTTATACGTTTTTCATCTGTTTTTGCATATTTTTCATTTGAAACATATAAAACACACTTCTAAGATATTTTAAGTATTTTGATGCATATTTGAGTGTTTTTGTATGTTTTGGCAGTTCAGATTAGTATAAAATGATGAGTATTTAGACACTCATCACTAATCTCATTTTTTTATGTTATATTAGGATGCATCGGTTGATTATACCACACCTATCATGCTGATGAAGCCACCAAGGCCGCCCAGATCAATGTACCAGAGTGTCACAAAGACATTGTTACTTGATACTCCACCATCGAAAGATAAGCAAACATCCAGTAGTGGTGATGGTTCTATGCATTCTCCCAGCAGTTGTGATGGTTCAAACGAGAAAAAGCGTGAGCGCGTTGAATACATTGACCTTGATGATTATCCCAGTGACGTTGAGGATGCAGATGCTACTCCTATGAAAAAACCAATGGTGCAAGTGAAGATCGAGAAGGATCCTTGATCAACGCAACACATCTCCCATGCTGATTTATATTTACTTTCTGCATTCTAATAAGTTTGCTATGGCATAAACAATTTGAACGTTTATTTTATCTTTATTTCGGTTGTTTGATAAGGTTTATTACCTTAAACAATTTACGGCATTTGTTTTGGATATTGTTACTTTTTAAAACACCCTGGAGATGGTGTATTTTCAACATTGGTTGCAATTTCAATATCCAGCATATTGTTTATTTTCAACATTGCTATGCATGCAACTTTTTCATCATCCCACTATGTGCTCCCATTCCTTTTTAAAGTACCATTTCTCAGTAGCTGATTCGTGTGAAAACCAATTATAATAATTACAGTATAGTATCGAAGTGATCCGCGTAAAATACGGATCACCCGAGTCGTTTTCCAACAAAGGCGAATGGAATCGAGAATATCGATTCGTGAAATCGTGATTTGTAAAGTGAGAAAGCGAAAATTAGCAATCAAATAGTTCACGTAATCACAAACAATGATAAAGCATGCAAAGAGTATAAGCTAATTATGCACATAAATGAAAAACGTAAAAACGGAAACGCAACCGTAAAATTTAAAACGTAACGTATGACGAAAAATGATCATACGAACTTGGAAATAATTTCTAAAAATTTAAAACTAATAAAAAGAATTTTAAGAAAAAGAAAAATGATTTATACGAACTTGGAAATGATTTATTTTCTAGAATTAATTTCCTATTTTTGGAATTAAAAATGAATTAAAAATTTAGAAAAATAGAAAAATAACTTGGAGAAATGAAAATTAAATTCTAAAAATTCTAAAATATTAATAAATAAATTCTAAAATTATTTTTGTATTTTTCAGAATCTTTTTTTTATTTTTAAGGATTTTTGGTATTTAAAAATTGATTTAAAAATGAATAAAATCAAAATAAAATAAAATAAAATAGTAAAAAGCTTTGGAAAAATCTGGAAAAATTCCAGAAAATCAAAAATATAAAAAGAAACTCAGAATAAAAATTTGAAATGAAAATCAGCTTATTTGGAGCTTTTTCTGAATAAACTGCTTATCACAAGTGCTTATTTATATGCACTTGTGATCTAAACTTAGTGAAACTTTAAACACAGACCACAAATGATGGATTAAGCTCAGATGTTACAGAAGATGATCAAAGATAAGCTCAGAAATGCTCAAATGCACAAATTAATAGCAATAAGCTATAAAATAAGCACAAAGGCTGTGTAGAATAAGCACAGGCCAATACAGAAGCAATCTAACCAATCACAAAGCTATAACAACTCAGATAAAGCACAAGTAATAAGTCTACTCACAGAAATAAGCTCAAAAGCAAACTAGCAGGCCACAAATTTCAAACAGTCCTAAATTGCAAGCTATGGATAACAAGGACTAATAAAGATGATGAAATAAGCTGCAAGTGAGAAACTAATTGTACCTACTGCTTCCCTACTACTCAGAGATCACAAAATAACCAATAACTTGGATCTACAAACTCTATAACCTACTTGAATGATGCTTAGAAATCAGGTCTCAACCTGTGGTGCAGGGGACATGTATGATTGATCAGGCAACTTCAAGCTAAAAATCCAATAAGCTAGAGAGCTTCAAAACCATATTTTCTTTTTGATACTTAATCTACTACTACCAGACTACTTAAAACAGCTTTCCAATTTAATTTTCAATGAAGAATGAAGCCTACAAGTTACCTTTAAGATCTGACCAAAAATGAGTGCTAAAAACTTTTTGACTTTTTGATATGAAAACCTATTTTGACTTTTATTAGTTATCACTGATCCTAGATGCTAATTTATGTTATATAAAGCTATAATGAAACTGAATCAAGATAACTTTACCTATATGATAACTACAATTCAAATTATTTATTCTGAATTCTAGTTTATGTAACAGTTAATGAGTATAAAAGCTAATTTTGACTATACTTGATCTAATTACCAAATTTATGTAATACTAAGGCTAAATCTACTATATCTGATCTATTTATGCAATTAAAACTTACCTACTATCTCTAAAACTAAATAGAACTACTACTACCAAACACCCCTCATTATTGAGACTACTATTATCAGATGTGACTAAATGATTCTCAATTCAATTCCAATTTCCAACCTGACTCAAAATACACATTACAACCAGCTAACTGAAATCTCAAATTACTTAAGATATAAACACACTGAGTTACTTTGATATCACAGATTCTTAATGAAGCAGAAATGCAGCCTATGAAACAGTGACAAAGATATAAGATCATAAACACTCTCAGATTCACATTTGATAACAAATATACCACTATCAACTCAGATTATGTATTATGATACTCAGATTAATGCTGAATCAATGAAACAGTTACTCTATATAAACCAAAACTAAACTCAGCTCCTCAATACAACAGATTATCAATTATTACCAAAGAGATAACTACAATCAGGTTACTATAGACTATTAGATTAACTCAACTGATGTAACAAACAAAACTAAAGCTAACAATTATCAAACTCAGCTACTGCAAACAATTATACTACAAATCTATAAACTATAAACTAAGATCAGTAATTGAATGAGATTTTACCAATCAACTTCCCCTCAGCTAGAACAGAGGGGATTCACAGTCGCCTATCTTTAAGATAGGCTGATTTCAATTCTATCTGTATCAGCTATCCAAACACCTCAGCTTCAATGATCAAATCAGCTTCTGATCTTGTATATTTCAAACTCAGACTCAAATTACTTCACAAATAGCTAAGAAGCTAAAATGAAGTATATAAAGAACTGTAAAATAAGCTATATGACAAGCTCTAATAGTAATTATGATATTATTTTTTTTTATTTTTTTATTTTTCTTTTTTTTTTTTATTTATTTTTATGCAAACGTTTTATAAAGTAAAGTAAAAGTAAGAATGAAATCAAGCTGAACTAAACTAAAATAAACAGATTATGTAAGAAATGAAAACAGAATAAGCTATTGTAAAATGTAAAATAAGCTGCAATTTAAAGGAAATAAGACTTTTATTAAAATTCAAAAGTAAAATTACAATTCCTAAACTAGATTACAAAAGCTGAGTGCATTTTGGCAGAGTAATATTACACTTAAAAAAACTACTCATTATGACTACAAAAGACCTCTTTATATAGGAGAGCTGAGGAGGGTTGGGGTCTGATGCCAGGTTGGCAATCCGTGCAACTCTGTGCTTTCTCTCTTCTGATCATAGCCCTTGGATAATCTTGTGTTTCTTCAAATTGATCACAACCCTTGGATGATAATCTGAAACGTGGCCTGTCCAATAGAATGCCTCCATCTGTCCCATTTGTATACATCACTCTCTGTCTTGTCAGCGCTTATCTAGAAACAGAATCCAATGACGCGACTCTTCCAATCATTAGTAGCCAAGTGTCAATACAACATCTAATGACCTCTCTGACACGTGATCTGACACGTGATATTGCTTCTAGAAGCACCAATCATTAGTTAGTGATGGCTAATTGATGGGTGTGAGCCAATTGAGCTAAACGTGGTTAGCTAGGGTTCATGAGGTTGGGGGTTTTCTGGGTTTGGGGATTTGGGGGAAATAATAAATTGTGCGTTTGGTTTATATTTTTAAGTGTTGACTGATGTGTTGACCGAGAGTTGTGGAGTGGGCTCGGGTCACAGGTTTAAAATTTGGGCTTTGATAATATTAGTGGAAAATGGATTGGATTTTGGGCTTTAGTAAAATAATGGACTAAGGCTTGTAGTTAATATTCAGATTTTAAGTGATGAAAGTTACAAGGACCATATATGTAATCTTCCAAATTTCAAGGGCTGGAAATGTCAATTCTGAAAAGTATTTCCAAGGACTACTCTTGACAATCTTGAATAAATGAAGGACTGATGATAACTTTTGGATCCCCGGCATTGACTCTTTGACCAACTTCAATTCTCGTGCTCGTTTTCCGGTTTTCTTGTGATTTTTCAGCTTTTTATGATTTATCCGTACCTGCATATCACAAACACAAAAACACACGTTTTCTTTGCATTTGTTAGCTCAAATAGTCGTTTTGGGTTGGTATTTGGTCAAATAATAGTGAGTGAATAAGCACTCACCAGTAGCCCATCACTTTTTCCTTTTGTATTTGATAAGTTAAACATTTAGATAGTATACATATCAATAATTATGTTGATGACACTTTTTCCTTTTTAATTTGATAAGTTAAACATACCTTCGTTTTATTCTAACTAGCAAGAATTTGACTCAAAGTCACATGATCATTTTTTGATTGAAGTTCAAACTGTCATCAACATATATGATGATGAAATGGTATGAACCACATTACTTTATAAACAGATATAAAACGACTCCCTTATGTCCTCTAACTTTTTTTTACAACTTATGTTTACACGATGTCCCTCCAAAAAATTAACCACAAATAGTTGCAAATGGTGGTACAAATCTGAATAGCAATGTTGTTCATACTCTTGATAGTGATGATGACAATGAAGGATGGATTTGTATTAAAAAGGACTGTTTATACCATGTTCATAAGGAAGACAAATTGGGATAAAAAAAGACTGTTGTTGAACAATTTGTTGACTTTCATGATAACGAGAAATGGATATGTTGTAACAAGGAATGTGTATTTCACAAGCATAAGTAGTTTTGTATCATGGTTTTTGTTATTGTCATTGAAAGTTCAATCAATAATATATATATTTATAATGGTTAAAAAAATATTTTATTTTTTAATTTTATTTATTGCATATTATACATAATTTGCATCTATATTTTAGGCAATTAGTTCCATATATTTTTGGAACATATATTCATATTAAACCAAATTGAAGTCAATTAGTATTCAAATTAATTGTAAATCATTACTAAAAATTTTCACCAAAAACTCTATATAAACTCCTGCAAATGTTTTTCATTATCAAAGTAAGTATACGTATTTTGAACAACTTTTTTAGAGATGTCAAATACAGGATCACCGAAGGTATAAATGTTCTTTTGCATTTTGATTTTCTTTTTGGCCATTATCAGTATTGTTTATTTGTTAGATATGTTATACATATAAGTTAAATGGTACCATATATCGAGCATTGCAGAAATCCATTGAAGATGGCATGCATAGTGCTTCAACTCCTAATGATGGGCTTAAAAATGATCTATTAGTTATTGATATATCATCTGATGATGAGATGGTATGATTACCAAAGCTATATTTGTGTTACAAAAATATGTCGTACATACCATCAAGATTGTTGTGTATTTTTTTTTCATTTGCAGCCAGCTCAAAATGCAAAGAAACGTAGAAGATTAACTAAAAATGGAAATGTTGTAAACAACAATGTGGTCGATCTGAGTTCTTCAGATGATGACAAGTTTGCCCATCTTGACGAAACAAAATCATTTGAAGATGAATCTCAAAAGATTGGAAAAGTGGTATGACCAATGATTAACCATCAATATTTTTTTTTTTGGTTTCTACTAAAAACTATATATGACCTAATATTTTTTTAATATGTATTTGTATCTTTAAACCTAGGTTCTGGATGATGAAGAACCTACTCCTACCAAAAATAAGCACCGCAACTATTCCCTCATTGATGAGACAACTGATGAAGATCTTGACAAGGAAAATAATTTAAGTGAAGCCGAAGAGGATGGTTATGATGGTTTACATATTTCTAACAAATATGTCGATGATGAAGCCAAAGAGGATTTAGAAGATGCTTCACTTTATAGTGATGAAACATTAGATGATGGAGATGATTTGGACGGTTTCATTGATGACGAAACTCACGATTCTGATCGTACCGATAGTGATGATACCGACGATGATATTTGATTGCGAAGATTCTTATTAAAATAGCTTGAATTTGTCTGATTAATACAATATCTTTCCAACAATGTTAAAAGTTAATTTCGACGTTATTTCATACTTTGAGTTTTTGGTGTTTATTTGAGTTTATTTGCTAAAATGTGTTGTTACATTCCGTAAACAAACTTACAATAAGAATCTTAAAATATTGTTAATTTATCATTGACTGTAGCATTTGATGTTGTGTAACACAAAACTTGACTGTATACAACATTTACATCATCAAAGTGCAATGTGGCCAACTTCAATGGATATTCTAAATTGTTTCCTTACTATAAGTATTAACCAAGTTGCAAAGCATGTTATAATTACTCAACCTAATAAAAAAGAAATGTTTCATCAAACGCAAAGATACAATCATACCATTTCATTTTTAAACACAACCATAAGTTGTTCCATATTAAACCACTAACATAAGTTCGTTTGATTACATATTCATACCATATTAAGTTTATACATAGAGAATCCTAACCAACAGCAAATACCCTGACACATGACAAACAAACATTCATACCATAGTAAGTTTATACATAGACAATCCTAACCAAAAGCAAATACCCTGACACATGATAAACAACATTGTCCAAAAGATGATTATTTCCTGATTAAAGCACGTGACAGCCTCCAATAATGCAAACACCCAAAGTTGACATATTAACATAGATGGAACACTGGAATTAATTCACCAAGATCAACGTCGTTAATAAAGTGCATAAAGCGAAACCTTATGACTTTGTCATACGCGAAAGAGTATTCCTTTGCAAACTGTTTCCACTTCCCATAGACACCAATATGATTTGTCCTCCACGGTTTGTCACTGTGTGGTACCATCTTCATGTCCATCGTCATTTCATAACCATTATGCTTCATCACTGCATAATTATACATGTGCATCGGATGTTTATCTAAGAACGTAGATTTTATCGTCTGCACCACCATGTTCAAGTTGTTATTTTTCTTAATATATAACTATTTGCAAATCATTATAAAAGTACAATAATTTAATAAAATTTACATACGAGTCTTTGCTTATCCACGGTTGATGCGTAAGCCTTATAGAACGTATCATCAGCTTCATTGTAATGATCTTTGTGCGATTCCCATTGACAGATATGTTTCATTCGATCATCATCTGCAAAGACTCATAATTCATTTAAATTTACAACTACTTATTTAACCTACAATATAATGTTTATCATATTTAATTTTATGCATAATAGTGTATATATGACACAATTCAAACTGCAAACATAATACTTGAATAACTTACCTTTCTCATAAAATTCCAATTTTAGCTGAGTTCTTCTTAACTGATTTGCACCATGAAAATGGACATGCGTGTGTGCCACCCATCAAGGTTGAATGCCATTAACCATAATCAGTTAAAAGGATTTTTTGCAAACACAATTGTCATGCCCATTTCAAGTCTAAGATTTTTAACCAAACTTTTCCAGGAAGCATCTCCTATTTCATAAGCATACTTTGGATTTTCATCTGTCCCCTGATTAACACGGTGTACACGCATCTGAAACATGTACCCATTAGCCCAAACAACAAGTTTGGTGTTTTGCGCAACTCCTTCCAAGAAAGAATCATCGATTGTCTGCAAACAATTTTATTTTCAACATTTAATAACAGTGAAAACAACTATTTTATTCAATATGTTTTTCCTGATTTAAGATAACTTAAAATAAGGTAATATGAAATACCTGTGGTACGTTTGGGTAAGTGTGATTATGAGTCATGTACCTCGGCATCCTTCCCGTCACTCCTTCATAGCCACCGAATTCTATTCCTTTATAATTATATCCTGTCACATAAAAGGAGTCTTCTCCCTCCTCTACAAAATGCAATACTCTAACGCCATCATCAAAGTGCCTCAAAACAAAATGCGTCCATTTAGCACCATGAATCTCTACTGTCCCATTCCTTCTTAACGTTAAAGATACCTTGAATTTATACCCTTCGTGGCCAGTCAAATATAGATGATCATTCCCATTGTATCCTTCCCGTAGGTAAACGGATGGTAGTATCTTCAAACATAAGACAATAAAAACACTTTTACTAACATTCTTAGTGTCTAACATCAAAATATCAAACACTGGAATACCTGTGACTTGGCTACGGTTTTTGGGTTTGCCTCCATCACAAATTCCATAGTCCTCATACTCCTACCAAAAGATACTTAAAGGTGTCAAAATACACATAAAACTAACAAGATAATCTAATATTATTTAGTATTGAAATTGATTCTTAAATTTTTTTTAATAAAACTATACAACTTCTATAAGCTAATAATTATCCTTAATTTTCATTCAACATGAGTTGTTTGTAACCATCCGATGTAAACTAATCATCTAATTTCCCACCAGTGATCAATAACTAACAACAAAATTCATCCAAACCTAATGATCAATAATAATTAAGTCATACGCTCAAACACTTGGAAGCAACAAAATCCTAATTATATTTTATACTTATAACTGCAAATGCATTTAATCATTGTTCATAATAATGTTATGAACCTTACATATATCATCATCAAAACACATGCATGTGATACAAAAGAAAAAAAAAATGATCAGGTTACCTGATAGTTTGAAAGAACAGAGGAAGAAGAACAATGGCAACCGTTGAAAATTGGTATGGAATAATGTGAAAGTAATTGAGATATGAAAGGTTATGGCAAGTGGTTATATGTAGGAATGATGACCCTATGAATTTCTTATACACGCCACATATAATTGTATCTTCATATATTTTACCAAAATATTAATATTTCATACCATTATATAAATATAAAATATACTAAACATAAATTCATTATTAGTAACATATTTTCCTCCCAATTCACGATTTTACTTTGTCACTTTTTTTAATCAGTATGAAATTTTTTGGGTGTATACATGTTATAGTTAATAAATTAAACACAACAACTCACAAGCTTAATATTGGAAAGTATTGCATATTTATTTTTTTAGCTTGCAAAAGGTATATCGATTAATGTGACATGCTAAATTATCGGGTTTCAATTTTCAAACGTTTTTTTGAACACTTATATTGTGAAACATATAAGATTAAATTTCAAAATTGTCTGCTTTTATTCATGTTTTCATCATCCAAAAAACAAAGCAATCTCTCAAAAAAATGATTAACAAGAAGGACAAAGGTAAAGAGAAAATAAATGGATCAAACGTCAATTCCACAATCATGAACGATGGTGGTTGTGTTGGTAACAAAAAAATGCAACAAATTGACTCTCATGATAGCCGTTTACAATCACAAACAACGAGTTCATGTTTAATTGACATAAGCAAGAGGCCTACTCGAAGTGTTGCTAGACGTCCACTCGATGAAATTACACAAAGTAACATGCCCTATATTTTCTATTTTTTTATTTTAGGCTTTGTATTTCTTAATTATTTTGTGGCATAAGTCATCATAATTTGGTATCTAATATATTCTTCTTGATCATATGATCATGTGTAAATAATGATTTGTACTATTATTCGTATGTGCAGTTTTAGAGAATGAATTGGCTATTCAACGTCCAGGGAGGCGTCAAAAAACTAATAACAATCCAGGTATCATGCTAAAAACATTTACAAGGCTTTACTTTAAATGTATTTTATAGTTTGTATTTGTAGTTTCTATGTATATAATTGGATTAATATGTATTTAACACCATATTGTCACTGAATTTTTGTATTGTTGAAAATCTTTATAAACACATAACTGGCAAACTATCTTTAACATTTTCCCTCCATCATCAGTTGATGTCACCGCAAGCAATGTGTTACCAACCAAGAAAAGTGTAGGAAGACCAAGTGTATACCCTAAACCAGAAAGTGAGTTTTGAATATTATGATTCTTCTATTATCAATATATTTAAGTCATCATCTTAACCATCTTATTTGAAATTATCAATCGTATTTGTAGTTTTAGAGACTGACTTGTCTATTTGACGTCATGGGAGGCGTCCAAAAACAGATAAGAACACAGGTTTTATACTAAAAACGTTTACAAGTATTACTTTATACATGTATTTCATTTTCTACGTGTATAACTTTATTCATTTGTAATATGTTATTGTCAGAATCAACAACGAGTAACAACAATACTCTAGGTAACATTTGTAAATATTTGTGTTGCAACCTTTTAGATCAATTACAAACTATAACAACATCGTAATTAAACTTATCTTATACACAAGATTTTAGTTTTGTATAGTAAAACATATTTGTGGTAAACACATCGTGTATTGTTTTATATATTCAGAAACGTTTCTTCCAATTAACGAAATATAACCGGTCGCACACTAATTTATCTATTTTTCTTATTAATATGAACAGATTTAACCAATGACTTGGCCATCAGACGTTGTGGGAGGCCGTCAAAAAAAGGTAATAACATATGTTGTCAAAATAAACAAAAAACAATACTTATGGCTTCTACGTATGTATCACTTTATATTTATGTATCATTCTATTATATGTTAACTTTTGCAAGGTACAACATCGTCATCAGAATCAACCAATATCCAAACACGGAACGATGAACCTAATGTTAACAGTTTCCCTTCATCATCAGTTGATGTCATCCTAAGTAATGTTGTTCAAACCAAGAATGTTGGTGGAAGACCAAGATTAAATACTCCACCCAAAAGTGAGTTTATTCATTAAGTACTTAGATTTTCAACTAATTTGACAACATGTTACTTTATTTGCTCACTATTATTATTTGCATATTACTGGATATAATGCAAAAGGATCAAGAACAGACGCACGAATATCACCACAAACACATTTCAATACTCATGGTATAGGCTCATCAAGTGGACTGGCAACGTTGACACCTAGGCCAAAGGCACGTCAACGAATTTGTAACATTTCAACACGTAAGCCACCTTTTTACGACTGCATGTTTGTAACTCCTTTAATTTCTATCCATCAGCTATAAATGAACTTATAACATATTGTAACAACTGATTAATTGTAACAATAATTTCAGCTCCTAAACCGGTGAAATTTCAAACTCCACCTGCTAGCCATGTTAAAACCTCATTCACAACGCCATCACCACACCATATGAATCTTCGCTCCAGGACACCAAACTCTACAATTGTTGATGGTTGTACGCCAAGAAATTCATCTGTCCCAAATATAATAACAGGTATGATCCTTATGCATTTGAAAATTCAAATTGTATCCACACTAATTATTCGTAATTTAAGTAGTACTTATAAATCAATTTAATGTTATTTTATTCTAGGTAATATGACAGCCAATGGTAAAAATTCTTTGACAACTCCTTCACCACACTATATGAATCTTCGCTCCAGGACTCCCAAGTCTACAGTAGTTGATGCTTCCACACCAAGAAATTCAGTTGTCCCAAACACAAGAACAGGTATCAATATATGAATTTCACAATTCAAATTGTCTCCTCATCCTTATTTTTTAACTTTATGTATCAATTATTATTGATCAATTACATGTTAATTTATTATAGGTACTATGTCTAACCAAAAAGCACGATTTGTCACTCCGAGTCGGGTTAACTTTACATTAGGTAAGTGCTAACCATACTGATCAAAAGTCGTTGCTTATTATGTATCAGCCCAAATGATTTAAAAAAAAGTATTATATTATTATCAGGATCAACCTCATCTAAAAGAAACCAACGATCCCATGGACAATCTTCTACTTTTGCTACTGATATGCGACGATCAAAAGGAAAAAATGGCAATCGTAAAAGTTCACGCCGTATTAACTTCGCAGAATTTGATATTGATGATGATCATGAAGTACAAGCACACCGCGTTTTTGGTATATGTGATGGTACGCACGATAATAATACAAATATATTTTTTTTGTTGTTACAAATTTATAAATTTATAAAAAGAGAAATGAATAAACTTTCACCACGACTTAACGCAATTCCTATACAGAATACATTGATCATGGGGATCCAAATGTAGAATGTGACAAATGTGGCGCAATGTTGTGGTATCATGAGACTCTACGTGGGGATAGCGGTTGTGTTCACGATTCCTTTTCTCTTTGTTGTGGTAGAGGAAAGGTTAAGCTGCCTACGGCACTTATTGATCCACCAAAACTGTTAAAGGACCTCATGAACAAAGACCACCCAAAGAGTAGCTCATTCCTGGATAATATTAGGCGTTACAATTCTATGTTTGCCTTCACATCCATGGGTGGTAAACAAGATAAGTCTGTTAATGTAGGACGCGGACCATATTGCTAGCGGATTCAAGGTCAAAATTGCCATAAAATTGGTACTTTGTTGCCTGAAAAAGGAAAGCCGCCTAAATTTTCTCAGTTATACATTTTTGATACCAAAAACGAGATTCAAAACAGGATCAATGCAGTCAGGTGTGTAAACTAAATTCACATTCTATATACCCTTATTACAATAATTTACCTGTACACGTTTTAATTTTCAATATAGATACTAAACTACTTTTTAATTATATTTTGCATTCCTGTATTTAACATATGCTTTATTGTATTTTGTAGCAATGACCCATCCACATCATCAAGTAAAAATAAACTTGACTACAAGCTAAGCAGTGATTTACGTGACATGCTTGACTCCAAAAATCCCTTGGTTGCCAAGTTTCGAATGGCTGGTGAACGACTTTCGTCTGCACGTGATGACAAAAAGTATACGCTTAAGCTTATTGGTTCAAGGTCGCACGATGGTAGGCAATATAACCTACCAACTGGAAATGAGGTCGCCGCCTTAATTGTCGGTGATTTTGACTCGACCGTAGATAAGAGAGATATTATTTTGCACAAACAAAATGGCAATCTCAAAAGAATCAGTGAGTTGCATGTCTCATACCTTGCACTTCAATATCCTTTGTTGTTTCCTTACGCCGAAGATGGATATAGAACGGATATTTACCACGCTGACGTTACGGATGCGACTCCAGAAGAGAAGCGAAAACGCGTAACAATGAGGGAGTGGTTCGCATACTGAATTCAAGATAGGCGAAATGAATATTCCTTGATACTAAATGGCAGGAGATTGTTTCAGCAGTTTCTTGTGGACGGATACACAATGGTTTAGGCTGAGCGCATGTTGTATATAAAAAACAAAAATAAGGAGTTAAGAACCGAAACATATTCCAAATTGGCAGCTTTGGCACAAAATGGAGACTCTGGTGTTAAATTACGCGGTAAAAAGATTATTTTGCCATCGTCATTCACCGGAAGCCCTAGGTATATGAAGTAAAACTATTTGGATGCCATGACAATTTGTAAGTACTATGGATACCCGGACTTATTCATCACATTTACATGTAACCCTAATTGGTCGGAGATTGCAAGATTGATGGCAGAAAAGGGCCTGAAATCTGAGGATAGGCCTGATGCAACAACAAGGGTGTTTAAAATCAAACTCGACACTCTCATAAAAGAATTCAAGGAAAAGCGTACATTTGGGAGTTGTAAAGCACGTAAGTTATTAACACCATATAATCATGTAATCTTTGTTATTCATTTAATAACATACCTGCTCAGATCAAACCTTATTAGTTACTGATGCTCTTCTTTTATTTTTTTCATGACAGTTGTTTACACGGTTGAGTTTCAAAAGAGAGGACTCCCACATTGTCATATATTACTTTGGCTGGAAAATGAGGATAAGCTAACAACACCTGGCCGGATTGATCAGTTTATATCAACCGAGATTCCCGACAAGGATCAAGACCCTGAGTTGTATCAGATTGTAACTGACCATATGATGCATGGTCCTTGCGGAGCCGAGCATCCAACATGTTCATGCACCGTTGATTTCAAATGCACCAAGGGTTTCCCTAATCAGTTCCATGAAACCAAAACCATTGCCGAAAACGGTTATGCAAAGTATAAAAGGAGGGATAATGGTACAACCATCAAGAAAAGTGGAGTCGATTTGCATAATGGTTACGTGGTGCCTTACAATCCAGGGTTGCTTAGATGATATCAGTCTCACATAAACGTTGAATATTGCAATCAGATTGGTTCTATAAAATACTTATTCAAGTACATAAACAAAGGACCAGATAGGGTTACAGTTGGTTTAGAGGACGAAGAAGCTGACGAGATTCAAGACTTCTATAATTGTCGCTATTTATCTGCGTGTGAAGCGGCTTGGCGTATTTATGGCTATGACATTCATTATAGGTTTCCACCTGTAGAGCGTCTACCATTTCATTTGGAGAACGAGCAGTCGGTGGTATTTGATCCCGCTGAAAGTATTGATTACCAACTTGAAAAAGCATCAGCCAACGAAAACAAATTCCTTGCTTGGATGGAAACAAACAGGACTGATACATTTGCCGAAACTCTTCTTTATGTAGAATTTCCTAAATATTATGTTTGGAAACCTCAAGAGTTGAAATGGCAACTAAGACAAAGAGGTGAAAGCCTTGGACGTATACATCACGTTCCTCCTTCTTGGGGAGAGCTTTTTTACTTACGTATTTTGCTTAACAAGATGAGAGGTGTTAAGGAATGGATTGAGTTTAAGACATATAATGATGTTGTTTATCCTACGTATAAGGACGCTTGCATTGCCCGTGGCCTTTTGGAGAACGACAAGGAGTATATCGATGGTATTTTGGAAGCGAGTCTTTGGGAAATGGGGGATTATTTGCGGTCATTTTTTGTTATACTCATCATGACTGACAGCATGTCTCAACCAGAGGTTGTATGGGAGAAAACGTGGCATGTGTTGGCTGAAGATGTTCAACGCGTTGAGCGAAAAAAATGCAACGATCCAGGTACTTTATTTTGTCGACTAACTTACAAATCATATTCAATCAAGTTTTATATAATGCTTCAAATGTTTTGTATACATTTTTTAACCAACATTTTTATTATGATTATAAAATTTTTACCTCATCTAAAATATTCAGAAGGCTAACATATGATATCTGCAATTTCACATATTGTTTCTTCATCATCAAACTACAACAAAGAATTTAATAATACTTTTTCAAAGTGTCTTGACTTATGAGAATAGCTCAACACTTAAAGTGATTCCAATATCTAATCTATTCACTGTCATTTCATACCGATCAATCTGTAAATGAAAGTGCAAAAAAGTGTCTCTATATGGGTTATTATACTTCGATAACAACATATGCAACAAAATAATTAGTGCGCATTCTTATTAAATATGCAGGTCTTGAGCTTTCAGACGTTCAGAGGTATAACATATGCCTCACTTATATTGAACACATGCTTTTGTGTAACAACAGAAGTCTAAAGAAAATTCAAAACATGCCATACCCTGATCAAGAGCACACAATGGAAGGGTATAACCGATTGATTTATGACGAGATGGCATACAACAAAGACGAATTACGAGAACAACATAAGCAATTGTTCAGCAGCTTGACATCCGAGCAGAAATCAATCTATGCACAAGTGATGGACGCTGCTGTAAACAACAAAGGCGGCATGTTCTTTGTCTACGGATACGGAGGTACCGGTAAGACATATCTATACAAAACAATGTCTGCTGCATTACGTTCGCAAGGTGAAATCGTATTAAACGTGGCATCAAGTGGCATTGCTGCCCTTTTGTTAGAAGGCGGAAGAACTGCCCATTCTAGGTTTGCTATCCCCATTAATGTTGTCGAGGACTCACTGTGCAGCATTGAAGGCGATAGCGACCTTGCTGATTTGATAAGGCAAACAAAGTTGATTATATGGGACGAGGCACCTATGATGAGTAGATATTGTTTTGAGGCATTTGACAGAACTTTAAGAGACATATGTAGAGAAGATATGTCAAAGCCTTCTGATAAGCCTTTTGGTGGGAAAGTTGTTTTGTTTGGTGGAGATTTCCGTCAAATTCTTCCTGTTATACCCGGTGCAACCAGACAAGATGTAGTACACGCCACGTTAAACTCTTCATATCTTTGGACTGATTGCACGGTATTGAAATTGACCGTTAACATGAGGTTGGGTTTAGGTTCTTCAGAATCAGAGAGAAAGGAAATACAAGACTTTGCTGACTGGATTTTAGATATAAGCAATGGGAAGATTGGTTGTAATAATGATGGTGATTCAGTTGTCGAGTTTCCGGAAGATATGTTGATTGCTAATTCGGAAGATCATGTTGGTTCCATTATTCAACAAACATATCCTGATTTGGTTGACAACTTGAATTGTCCTGCTTATTTTCAAGAACGAGCAATTCTTGCCCCAACGCACGATTTGGTTGACATCATAAACGATCGAATGCTATCTTTAATTCCAGGTGAAGAGAAAGTCTATGAAAGTTCAGACTCAATTTCTGTGCTTGATATGGATACAATTTTCGATGAACAGATATACACAACGGATTTTCTAAATACTATAGAAATGTCAGGACTTCCACACCACATGTTATCATTAAAGGTTGGCGCACCTGTCATGTGTATGCGAAACATCGATCAAAAGGCCGGACTATGTAACGGTACCAGGTTGCAAATTCAACGAATGGGAACGAATGTCATTGAAGGCAAGATAATATCTGGTGGAAAACTTGGCAATATATGTGCAATACCTAGAATGATCATTACACCTACGGACAGCAAAATGCCATTCAAATTGAATAGGAGACAGTTCCCTGTTCAGGTTTGTTTTGGTATGACGATTAATAAAAGCCAAGGTCAAACGTTGTCTCAGGTTGGCCTATTTCTACAAAAGTCGGTATTCACACACGGACAACTATATGTTGCTGTTTCAAGAGTGAAGACGAAAAAAGTATTAAAGATTCTTTGTTGTGACAAAGATGGCACATACGCGAACTACACATCAAACGTTGTATACAAAGAAGTATTATTTCGCATATGAATAAACTTTATGTATTTGGTTTATTATGACGCTTATCATTAGTGCGTTTATTATAATATATGAGCAGTGTTATTATATCTTCTCAATTTGTTTACTTTCAAATAGCCCTTTAAAAAAGTCAATACTCGATATTTGTTCCCATGTACATGTATGCCATGACACAAAATTAATTTTCGGGTTTACATATAATAGACGAGCAATATAATTTTTGTCAAACAAATTTATGAAGCGTACCCGCCCATCAGGCGGGTTATGAAATATATATATATATATATATATATATATATATATATATATATATATATATATATATATATATATATATATATATATATATATATATATATATATATATATATATATATATATATATATACTATCTATATTTCTCAAAATACCTAAGATAATGACATGTGGATAATCATTTTGATCCGACGCTTCTCCTTAATTCCAATCCAAATACTAAAACAAAGGGGAAAAATGGGCGGAACACCAAAACCATCACTCATTTGAAAACCGCATCTAAATTAAACACACACACATATGCTCTCAAAAGATCCCCTCTAATCCAAAAACCCTAATAAAAAATCTAAAATCAATCAGATCAAATAACAACACACAAATTCACTAAAACACAAACCATAACTAAAAAATTCAAAATCATGCCGCCTTAAAAAATTGATCTGAAAAGGGCCGGATCATTATGATGGTGGTTCGTCAACATAAACCTGGCAATCCATTGATGATGGTACGTTTTTCTTCAAATAGGTTTTCATATTTTGAATATCAATATCAATTTAGATGCGTTTTTTTAGGTTACAACTTCATCAATTGGCAAATAGGTTTTTTTTTATTTATTTAATTCATTTATAGCTATTTTATTGGATTTCTAGATGAATAAAAAATATAAAAGCCAGCAATCAAAACAAAATTTGATGTTTGTTAATTATCTTCAAGAATGTCTACTAATTGTTGTATCAATTTTCGTTTCTTCTTGCAAATCATGAGGTATGCGCCTTTATCTTTTATTGTGTATTTGAAAAGTTCTTGTGTATGTGCATAAGGTATTTGATAATATGCCTAATTGAAATTATTTAAGTTTATCAGATTTTCTTTTGGATTGTCACCCTTTAAGTGGTACAGGTAATATAATAAGATATATCCTGCACTTTTCGTTAAAAAAACTTTTAATATTGATAAGAGCTAAACTTAACAGTTTTGTTTGGTTGGTATAAAATAAATGTTATCAGGTTACTGGTAATATAATAAGATGCAACTCACATTATATGATCAAGACGTCAAAGTGTTATCAGGTTATTGGTAAGTATCTATGAAACTTTATAAGTTGTTGATGTACAATTCTCTGATTAATTTTGTAAACAAACTTTTATATAAAACTTTTATTCATATGGTTTAATCTTTTAACAAAGCATCACCAATATAATAATTTGCAGGCGGTTGTTTGCATAAGGGTGTATAAGGTGGAAAATGCAAAATCCAAGTTGCTTTTGTTGGCGTCTGCTCCTGATTTTCATCAACAAGATTGGATTAAAAAGTAGATAACTTTAACTTAATCCATATGTTGGCATGTGCGAATATGACTTAGAGGTTGTTTGGATAAGCTTTTTGAAATAGTTTATGCTTTTCAAGAAAAAAAAAAGACTTATTAGCTTATAGTCGTGTCAAAACACAATATAACATATATTGGCTTATAGTTGTAAAAATGTAATAAATAGAATCATCCTTACATAAGTTGCAACTTTTCTTAAGAAGCCATACCGAAAGAGGTTCTCAAAAATAGGTTTAATAAGCCCTTAAGTTGCAACTTTATGCGACTCAAATGCTTTTTGGTTCTTCGAATTATAAACTAATTTTGGATATACCATGCATAAAAATAGATTTTTAGGAACTTTTATCCGTTGATACGTCTCACATTTTACCCTTTCCCCATAATCTATAATTTCTTAATGGATAATTCTTATAAATAATAATTTTTGAATCTTTGTGGCGATTATAAGAAAGTGTTGCCCTAAATCTACTAAAAGGTTATGCATCATAAGGATCATGTGAATAGAATTATGCTCAAAACTAAGGTATTCTATTAATGATAAAATTGACACGTCTTTAAGTATACGGGTTAAAAGGGATAGCTGGTGGAATTGATTGGCTTTATGTTTTTAGTTATTGGTTACTATTTGGGACATGTTCCTTTTCGGTTTCATTATAAAGATATGTGCTATATATTGGGATTAATTTGACGGATGTTTGACGGATGCTTTTATGCTGTTAATAGCTCACCATTCTTCCAGCATATGTGTGAGCATCCGGAGTCATATGCAGCATACGCACCGGTGACATGTAAGTATTCAATCATGTTTGCTTCTTGAGATACACCAAGTAACTAATCCATGGGTATGCTTCCTTTACGCTTATTATATCTCATGTACTTTATTATGAATCTTCTTTTGTTTTTAATATTAGATTTAAGCTTATTAAACATTGTAAGGTATGCTACGCTTTGTGACTATTGACTTCATATACATTTAATGCTCCAAAGAAGGATATACACTGAAAATCTTAAGGAAAAGAAAAATGGAAATTCCATTTATAAGAATTCTTCATTTATTATATTGGACAAGATATTATAATTCATATTAGACAGATTCGTGAATCTAGAATCTAATTTTTTACATATTCTGCTGAATAGGTTCCTGGAGATGGATGCTTGGAGTAGTTGACGTGTCGGGTATTATCCAGTGGTTCTTAATGTTTATTTCGAGTCTCTACGTTGGCTTTAAATGAAGAAAAGCAAAACAGATCCTCTCAAATATCTATGATCCTTATTGGTTAGAAGAGGAACTTGACCAACTTTCCGTTCCTTTAGAGGAAGAACACCACCGCAAGAATGTGATCAGTTATTGGGATGTTTTCAGAATCAAAGAAATTAGAATTGCATTTTTTTCCGGAGCTGTTCTTCAGGTAATAAAACGGTATATGTGGCTAAATGGGCGGGTCTGTGATATTGGGTAACGGGGTTTTATCGCAATCAAAGCTGGTTCCATGACATTTTTTTGTCTAAAACTTTTTAAAAAATTAGATAAATATAATTATGATAGTGAAATTATTTCAAATACTCTGAGGATAATTCGTTCATTTTTAGTACATTTTGGTGGGTCCTGAAATATCTTCTTTTAAGCTAAAATTGTATTTTATGACTAAAATTATTTTGCGCTTATAAATGTTAATACTTAATACTGTTTACACTTTTTGATTGTAGCTAATGATAGGAGGTCTTTGGAGGGAGGTGAAACTGTTTAAACTCGATTCATTAAGATCCAAATAACGGGTGAGTAATTGATAGAGAATGTGGAAATCAAGAAGTGTTTGTTTGTAACTTTATATATTATGACGATTCTAAGTTTTTACAGTGTGGTTTGAACAAGTTCAATGGAAAATATTCATTGAGGGAGACAACAAAAAGAATGGATCAGGGTATCTTAGTCATCAGGTAATCTTCTTACCAATGTTTTGTTAAGAGTATGTGTCAAAGCGGTGATTTTTGGTTGCTTCCTTATATGGTCTTTTATTTGTACTTTTTAAACATATGTAATCATAAACGAATGTGTGTATTTAGGTTTTAATTTGTTTCTGCATGTGTATTAATCTTGGTTGCAATCTTCCATGTATGTAATGCAGACAAAGGATACAAATGCAGTTGTGGCATGATGAAACCAAAATAACAATTTCTGCAACTGATAAATTATATCGAAACAACAGAAACTCGAGGGTTTGGTGTCAATGACATGGTCGGCATGCCAAATATAGTGAAGTGGTTGAAACTCATAAACAGGAAGTAGTAGAACCACTAAAACTTGGCAGCGGTCCACCGAACCTTATTATTGGGTACAACAGGTTTGCTTTTCTGTTCCATCATAAGGCCTTGTCAAAATGCAATTCATTTCTTAGAACCTCATTTCTTATCATTAATTTGAATTTGAGTTTAATAAAGTATTTTCTTTGCTATAGGACACACAACTAAAGAGAATGCCGATATTATTTGAACCAAGTCACATTGAATTATTAAAGAAGAAGAAGGAAAATATTGGATCCACATGCGGTCCATGTAAACATTAATATTTGTTAAATAGTGTCTTAAGAAAATTTAACAAATGATTAATTAGTGTTGTAATTTGCTTCATTATGTGGTCTGTTTGGGATTCGCTTACTAATATTTATAAAACATCGTTGAAACATTATTTTTTGCACTTTCTAATCATTTCTGTTTTTCATAAGATTTACCTATTGTTTTCCATTGTCTACTAATTGTATCAAACAATTTACAACAAACGTTGTATATTGTCCCTGATATGTATCTTTTTCCTTATTACGATTGACTCAGAAAAACTTTTTTTTTGAACATATTATATTAAGTTTAACGATATCTTAAAAACAATGTTACTAATTTTATCTCGAAGAATTCTTGAAGCTAGCCGCCCATCGGGCGGGCCTTGAAGCTAGTATATATATATATATATAGGGTGGGGATAAAATGAGAAGGCTCTTAAAATAAAAAGGATGAGAAGTGATCTCAACCGTTGGATTATGTTTAATAGATAAAAAAAATGGAGTGTTATTATTGTAAATAAGTAAAGTTTGAGGGGTAAATCTGTAGTAATAGAATGTCAAATAACCAATCAGTATAACGACACAAAAATCTGATCCACTTTCACACACATCGCACCACCAATCATCATCGCACCAGCAATCACCACCGCACCACCAATCACCACCGCACCAACAATCACCACCGGTCACAACATCATCAGATTCTTCAAGTGCATCATTTACTTGAAGATAAAGTTAATGCAGTTTGTTTATAGAATTAATGCAGTAGTTAATGTATGGTTGTTTGTTTATAGAAGTAATGCAGTAGTTAATGTGTGGTTGTTCGTTTAACGTTAATGCATTTTCTTTATAAAAGTAATGCAGTAGTTAATATGTGGTTGTTTATTTATAGAAGTAATGCAGTATATGTGTGGTTGTTTGTTTAAAGTTAATGCAATTTGTTTATAGAAGTAATGCAGTAGTTACTTGTTTTATCAGGTGTGAGTCTAGGTTGGTGTACGTGCACAACGTGTTAGGCATTAAAAATTGGATATGTGTGGTTGTTTGTTTAAAGTTAATGTAGTTTTTGTATATAGGTAATGCAGTAGTTGCTTGTTTTATTGGGTGCGAGTGTAGGTTAGTGTTTGCACAGAATGTGTTAGGCGTCTAAAATTGGGTTTGTGTGCATTACTTGTTAATGAAGAACGTGTATGCGCAGAACGTGTTAGGTGTTTGAAAATGTGTCTGTGTGCGTGATTGGGTAATACTAATGCAGGTTGTGTATAGAGGTAATGCAGTATATACTTGTTTATCGGGTTTGAGTTTAGGATATTGATTGCTTGTTTATGACATTAATCCCATAAATGATTGATTTGATTAGGTGGTTGGTCATTCATCGAAAATTGTATTGAGTTGGATTCTCAATTCAGCTAAGGTGTGTGAGAGCGCGCCTTTTAGAAAAAACTTAACCCGGAGCGGCCCACCCTGTTGCAACCTGTACTAAAAATGACTCATTTTGACCCGTTATCCGGTCTGCTACACAGATTGTCTTCTTTCTGTTGGAAAAATTAAATGCATCTAAGCAAATAAAAGCATAACCTTTATCCTAAACTCCTCTATCTGGACTTCTGACTTCTGAGTGGCAATGAGTTGTTTGTAACTTCAAATCGACAATATTTGTTAATGTGCTAAAGAAGCTTTTAATAAATGAAGCAGACTTTGTCAACACCAGGTCTTTCCGAGCAAGTAACGAGCTGAAACTGACTATTGACTTTTCTCATTTAAGTAGAGGATATACATACAGGATGGCATTAATAAGCATGCCTCACCATACCTAGGAAATGCATGTTGATATAATGGAACTTACACTCTCAAATGTAACCAGTAGATGTCAATGATGGAAGCTAGCTAACTGCTTGATTAATTGTGTAAATTTTGTTAGGACTATTTAGGCTATGATGGCGGCTTGGCTTGGGAATAGGCAAAACTTTGATTCAGAACATGAACGATATGTAGTCCTTATTTTCTGAGGGCGAATTATAAGTGGGCCAATCTATTATTATTCTTGCTTCTAATTGTTAGCCTCAAACTAGAAGCCATTTCTTTGTAGAGCTTGACGTTTGACACATGGTCAACTTATATATAAGTGTGCTATATCATAATAAGCATGTTATATCATAATAACCTTATATAAACTCATAAGTCTCAAATAAGCTACAAAATTGAATCTTATAAAATATAAACCGAAATCAAATAAGCTCATAAGCCCACATATAACACCACCTTATTACTTTTCTTGTGAAAATATAAGTTCTTAGTTTATATATGTATATTTGGATATTTGTATAACGTGTGATGAACTGCAGCTGCATAGAAGTTGGTTTGAAAAATGTGTGGATTGCACGTGTCTAGAGTTGCTTTGGTCTAATCCTGTGATCAACAAATTGCTCAATATTCCCGCTAAAATTACTTATTTTAGCGTGGATTCCGATGATAGTGTTTACAACCCCCTTCGTGCAGGTTAGGATGATTCATCCGTTATTAATATGTTATTGGTAGTTTTCAGAATGTGGTAACTAGGGGTTTGTCTTATTAGATGTTTGTGATTTTTTGCTGCAGAAAGTTTGTGTTATCGGCCGAATGAATCTAGATTTAAGGATAAGAAAGGAGAATCTCGGAATGATTCTAATGGTAAACAATCTACATTTTTGCTTTGTCAGATTGCTTTTTGTTCAAGTGGATCAGTAGTTTATGTGTTGACTTTTTGTTGCTTTTTGAGGGGTGTTTGGGATATGCTTATTACAAATGTTCATCTGTTTTTTTGCTTTTGATAATAAAAAAAACAAAAATGCAGGTTTTTGGGCATTTGGGATGGGTTGTTGAAACTGCCTTATTTGATAATATGTGAGTAGTATAAGTTGTTTTGGATAAGCAGTTTGGAGTGGTTGACTCCAATTTTCTTATGTTAAAATAAAACCAATGAGGTTAGCAGTTTTGATAGGTAATCCCAAACTAGTTATCTGCTTCTTTTGTGATTGCGTAACGGAAAATTTGTTAGTGATTTAAGCTGTTTTGAATTAGGAGTTCAGAGTTGCCTATTCCAAACTAATTCTTCTAAAGAGTATAAGCATATAACATTTTTAAACTTTAATAAGCAATCTCAAACACCATTAAGCTGTTTGTGTTTTCAGCTTGTGGAATGAAATGCACCTCAATCCGAGTATGCTTAATGCATTTTAATACATCAGAATATCAGATAAACAGTTTTAAGGGCGTTTGGGATTGCTTATCAAAGCTGCTTATTTGATCACTTGTGAGTATTTCCTAGTTGCTAAATTGAGTTGAGTATTAAAATGCACCTCAATCCGAGTATGCTTAATGAATTTAAACCTCTTGTTGCCGCTGCACCTTCATTGAGATCTATCAATCTTGGGTGCGGCTCTTTCCTCACTGTTGATACTATCGACAATTTAGCTGACAAGCTTGGAGCAGTCGATGAGCATATTTTTCCTGCCCTGTTGAAGCTAGAACAATTAGAAGTGTTGTCTGTCTCTCATAATGAATATGTTGATAATTCTTTCATCATTGGCTGCTCGATGTCAGAAGATGAAGGAGTTTGTCTTTGCAAATTGAACGTGAGTTTAAGTTTGTTCTATTTTGTAGGATTCATGTTATCTGTTAGCAAATGTTTAACTCTAACTAATTATGCTTCTTTTGAAATTTGGCCAGGAAATTGACAGATAAATCATTAAGAGCCATCTCAAAAATTCGTCCTAGATTATGTGCAATAGACTTGTTGTGGACCATCTGATGACGTGGAATTATTCGCATCAACACAAGCTCGAGCAGCTTCAATCAATGATGACATGGCATATGTTGCAACACCCTACATTGCTAGAACCAACCGTAATATGCAGGTACATCAAGCAAGTGTGGAACTTTAAAAAGAAGCCGATTTTAGTAATATTAGATCCACAGGGCAGAGTTA
Source organism: Artemisia argyi (assembly GCA_030686995.1). NCBI lineage: Eukaryota > Viridiplantae > Streptophyta > Magnoliopsida > Asterales > Asteraceae > Artemisia > Artemisia argyi. The sequence continues at coordinate 38,815 of JARVZY010002270.1, read as the reverse complement.
CATCACCAAATGCACTCCAGATAGTTTGGATTTGGAAAAATATCGCTTACCCTTTCACCAGCATAAAAGAGGATGCTTTATGGAAGGAAGAAAGTTGGACACTTGAGTTATTAGTTGACAACATTGATATACAATTTATATCAATTGTATATTTATATTGTGATGAACTAAAATATACAATTTAATGTAGTAAATTTTCCTGCATGTTTGGAAATAAGGAGTTCAGAGTTGCCTATTCCAAACTAATTCTTCTAAAGAGTACAAGCATATAACAAGTTGTATATTTATATTGGAAGAATGTTGTATATTTCACTGCATGACATTGTAAATTTACTGTATCACTATGTATTTTGTTAGTGCATTACAGTTAAAAAAGCTAGTACACCTCATTTAAAAAAGTTAGGACATTACAAAGTATTTTTCCTTTTAGTATATTGATGAGGCGAAAAATGAACCACTTTTAAGGGGTCATTTAAGCCCGTAATTGAATTTATTTGATCAAATATTGCCCTAAATCGTTCCTTTTATGATTTTAGGTATTTTTGGAGTGAATTCTGGAAAAGGAAGCATTTTGAACGTTTTTGGAGCATAAAAGTGAAGAAAACGGCAAAGACTTAATTTTCCATGCTGAGAACAGTACCTGACGGCGTCAAGAAGAAAATCCTGACGGCGTCAAGAGTAAAATCCGTGACGACCCAGTGAAAACCTGAAGGCGTCACAAGAAGGGCGTCAAGAGTTAATGTTGTGACGGCCTACAATTGGAATACACATGACGGCGTCAAATCCAGATCTAGGCAGTCCGAGAAATTATTTGGCGGCGAGATGACGGCGTCAGAAGTTTGTTCTTGACGCCGTCACCTATCAGAATCTATATATAGTTTTCTATTTTTCATTCATAAGGGAGGAACTTGTGTGGAGAATACTAGGGCCGAACCCTAAAAACCCTAGGTCGTTTTTACTGTATTTTCAAAGGTTTTCACCCCTTGAATCCTTTCATATTCAATTGAGATAAGTCTTCTCTTAATTCATTCAATATGTCTATGTGTTGTTTGAATATATCTTATGCTTGTCTTGATTTCAACATGCTAGGCTAGATCTTTCATGTGTTTGCTTGGATGTAATGAAACCTTGATGTTAATTATGTGTTGATTACTTGTTTATAGTTGTATTGGATGAATGATTTCAATGTTAGGCTTAAGAAAACTGGCAGATCTCCATTGTGTAACATGCTTGAACGTCTTAGGAAACATGAACCGATGTGTACTAGGTTTTATTGGTTGTATTTAATGCATGAGCAAATTCTAATGATCCCATGTTAGGAGCTTCTTAGCCGGCTCGACATAGGAGTGAAGTAGGCGCTTATAGGATTGAGGAAGTAAGTACGCCACCCCATGAATGGTATTAAGGAATACAATCCGTCATCCACGCAACTGTAACAAGTAATTAACATGTAAAAGATATCTAGGGAGTAGTGAAATCTAAGTAAACACAATTCTCCCATATATTGCTTACACCTTTAGTATAATTTAGTTTATTTTCATTTCTAGTATTTTATTTTGATTGCATCTTTAGTATTGGGTTAGTTGATTAGCAACTAATTCCGCCCAACTCCTTCAAAACCGAGATTTTTACTTGCTTTCATAAAATATAAAAAATACAAAAAGAATCATCCCTCATCTCTAGACCTAGTCTTTAGGTTTTCTAATCCTAGCGACACTATTCCTAGCTGAACGATCAATCCCCCGGTACTTGTCATTATACTATACTACATCGATCAAGTACACTGCCTGGTGGGGGTTGTAAGCTTCTCGAGATCCCTCGAGAGGTAAAGCCTGGTGCAATCCCTACGTACCATCTATCTCAATTATAAATGTTAATGCACCACAATGTTAGTGTTTTACGGTTAAAAAAATTCTGTTAAAAAAGTTACTGCATCACGATGTATTTTGTTAGTGCATTACAGTTAAAAAAGTTAGTATATCTCAGTGTAAAAGTTACTGCATCACAATGTAATTTCAATGCATTACAACTAAAAAAAAAGTTAGCACATACCACAAAAAAAATAGATGAGCAAAAATTTATATTGTGATAAACTAAAATATACAATTTAATGTAGTAAATTTTACTGCATTAAATTGTATATTTCACTGCATGACATTGTAAATTTACTGCATCACTATGTATTTTGTTAGTGCATTACAGATAAAAAAGCTAGTACACCTCATTTAAAAAAGTTAGGACATTACAAAGTATTTTGCCTTTTAGTATATCTCAGTAACAAATGTTAATGCACCACAATGTTAGTGGTTTACGTGAGAAAGAGTGGAACTAAAGAAAGAATAAGAAAAATAAGTGCAACAATTAGTGCGGAGAAACTAAGGCATTTATATTGTGATTAACTAAAATATCAATTTAATGTAGTAAATTGTATATGGTTAGGTGAAGGAAATACTCGTTGTCTACGAAATCACTAGTATCAATGAATTCAATGTATATGGCTAACTTAGGTTACCCGTAGGTTGCACTATGGGTCAATATGTGCTTGTTTGCTTATTAGTATGAGTGATGCACTTGGTTTTTAAATTTGATGTCGTAGGTGTTTAGTTGTCACGTATATAGCTACATTAGGTTCTATAGGTTGCAGTATGGATTAAAATGTGTTTGTTTGCTTATTTGTATGAACGATGCACTTGATTTTAAAATGTGATGCAGTAGGTGTTTAGTTGTCACGTATATGGCTAAATTAGGTTACCCGTAGGTTGCATATTCTACTGCACCACTATGTATATTCTACTGCATCACTATGTATAATCTACTGCATCACTATGTATATTCTACTGCATAACAATACACTCAACAAAAATCCTATACTGAGATAGTATTACTACATCATAATGTTACATATTACTGCATTGCTATGTATATTCTACTGCATCACTTTGTATATTCTACTGCCTTGCAATACACTAAACAAAATAACACAATGCAATAAATTATTTAAAAATGAGAAGAAAGATACTTGGTATATTTCGGAAACACTGAGATAGTATTTTATTGTAGTTTGGAAATAAATGCTATACGTCTAACAAAGGAAAACATGTGTTGAAAGTAATGCTTCAATATCTATACTTCAAGTTATAAAGAATTTCTTTAAAAAGAATACAAAAATCATGTTCATTAACGATTTTATGGCTAAATTAGGTTACCCGTAGGTTGCATTATGGGTCAAAATGTGTTTGTTTGCTTATTTGTATGAACGATGCACTTGATTTTCAATTGTGATGGAGTAGGTGCTTAGTTGTCACGTATATGCAAAGTTAATTAGTCGACTTTCAAGGTTTGAAAAGTAATGACGACAATAACTTGTATAAACATGATAGTGAAATGTTAAATAAAAAAATTGTATATGGTTAGGTGAAGGAAATACTCGTTGTCTACGGAATCGCTAGTATCAATAAATTCAATGTGTATGGCTAACTTAGTTTACCCGTAGGTTGCATTATGGGTCAAAATGTGTTTGTTTGCTTATTAGTATGAGTGATGCACTAGGTTTTTAAATTTGATGCCGTAGGTGTTTAGTTGTCACGTATATGGCTACATTAGGTTACCTATAGGTTGTAGTATGGGTTAAAATGTGTTTGTTTGCTTATTTGTATGAACGATGTACTTGATTTTGAAATGTGATGCAGTAGGTGTTTTGTTGTCACATATATGGCTAAATTAGGTTACCCATAGGTTGCATATTCTACTGCATCACTATGTATTTTCTACTGCATCAATATGTATAATCAACTGCATCACTATGTATATTCTACTGCATCACAATACACTCAACAAAAAAATCCTATACTGAGATAGTATTACTGCATCATAATGTTACATATTACTGCATTGCTATGTATATTTTACTGCATCACTTTGTATATTCTACTGCCTTGCAATACACTAAACAAGATAACACAATGCAATAAATTATTTAAAATGAGAAGAAAGATACTTGGTATATTTCGGAAACACTGAGATAGTATTTTATTGTAGTTTGGAAATCAATGCTAAACTTCTCTCAAAAGAAAACATGTCTTGAAATGCTTCAATATCAATACTTTAAGTTATAAAGAATTTCTTTAAATAGAATACAAAAATCATGTTCATTAACAATTTCATGGCTAAATTAGGTTACCCGTAGATTGCATTATGGGTCAAAATGTGTTTGTTTGCTTATTTGTATGAATGATGCACTTGATTTTCAATTGTAATGGAGTAGGTGTTTAGTTGTAACGTATATGCAAGGTTAATTAGTCGACTTTCAAGGTTTGAAAAGTAATGACGACAGTAACTTGTATAAACATGATAGTGAAATGTTAAATAAAAAAATTGTATATGGTTAGGTAAAGGAAATACTCGTTGTCTACGGAATCACTAGTATCAATGAATTCAATGTGTATGGCTAACTTAGTTTACCCGTTGGTTGCATTATGGGTCAAAATGTGTTTGTTTGCTTATTAGTATGAGTGATGCACTTGGTTTTTAAATTTGATGCCGTAGGTGTTTAGTTGTCATATATATGGCTACATTAGGTTACCTATAGGTTGCAGTATGCGTTAAAATGTGTTTGTTTGCTTATTTGTAAGAACTATGCACTTGATTTTGAAAACTGACGCAGTAGGTGTTTAGTTGTCACGTATATAGCTAAATTAGGTTACCCGTAGGTTGTATATTCAACTGCATCACTATGTATAATCTACTGCATCACTGTGTATATTTTACTGCATCACTATACACTAAACAAAAAAAATCCTATATTGAGATAGGATTACTGCATCATAATGTTACATATTACTACATCACTTTGTATATTCTACTGCATCACTTTGTATATTCTACTACCTTGCAATACACTAAACAAAATAACACAAGGTAGTAAATTATTTAAAATGAGAAGAAAGATACTTGGTATATTTCGGAAACACTGTGATAGTATTTTATTGAAGTTTGGTAATCAATGCTATACGTCTCACAAAAGAAAACATGTCTTGAAAGTAATGCTTCAATATCTATACTTCAAGTTATAAAGAATTTCTTTAAAAAAAATACAAAAATCATGTTCATTAACGATTTTTTGGCTAAATTAGGTTACCCGTAGGTTGTATTATGGGTCAAAATGTGTTTGATTGCTTATTTGTATGAACGATGCACTTGATTTTCAATTGTGATGCAGTAGGTGTTTGTCACGTATATGCAAAGTTAATTAGTCGACTTTCAAGATTTGAAAATTAATAACGACAATAATTTATATAAACATGTACTGTAGTTTTTGTGGCCTGCTATGTAGGTGCATCTAGGAGATACTCCTAATAACGTGACTGAAGGTGACTTTGAAGCCTTGGCTCATAAGACCTGATATGGAGTAGAAGATAGTGTTTGAATATGCTTTTGCTACTTGAAGCCATAATAATTTCTTTTGACAGCGCTGGGATTTTGGATAATTTTGATTATTTAAGCAAGGAATAGACAAATAAGGGAAAATTCATTAAAATGGGGACAATGGACATTGGTTTTAGCAAGACGTCATAAAGATTTGTGTTTATACCAAGAGGAACCCCAAATTCGCAAACTTATTATGTGTACTTGTGTATTACAGACTACCTATTTTTTGCCAAATAAGTTTTCTTGTACGTTACATTGTGATGCAGTAACAGTTTACATTGAGATGCAGTACAAAATACTTTGTGATGCAGTAACAGTTTACATTGTGATGCAGTAACAATTTACATTGAGATGCAGTATAAAATGAGATGAAGTACAAAATACATTCAAGGTTACATTGAGATGCAGTACAAAATACATTGTGATGCAGTAACAGTTTACATTGTGATGCAGTAACCGTTTACATTGTGATGCAGTAACAGTTTACATTGAGATGCATTATAAAAATGAGATTCAGTACAAAATACATCCAAGTTACATAATTTTTTTACATTGTGATGCAGTAATAGTTTACATTGAGATACCTAGATACAAGCCACTCAAGAAGGAATTCATTATTCTCATTACAATATATATATATATATATATATATATATATATATATATATATATATATATATATATATATATATATATATATATATATATATATATTTTCTCTGTAAGCTCATACATGATAATAATGATAATGGTAACTTGTAACGACCAAAAATAGGATCTTGATCAACGTTATTTCAATAATTCTTTCTTCTTTTCTTTCACCTCGTCAATCTTGTATGGTGCAGCAGTGTATGCATAAATCTGAAAGCCTGCAAAAAACACCATCTCCACGATCACCAATGCGTTTTGCAATGTTTGATGGATATGTGACACATCCGGCCAAAAATGATCTACTGTAATTATGCCTACTGCCACCAAACCACTGAGTACAATTCCCTGAAAATAAGCATACATAATAGTACAATATTATTGCAAATGCTACAAAGAACATGGATTACATAAACCAAGAGTTCCAGGTTCGAAATAAAATTGAACTAATTTCACTCAAATTTAATTTCAAGTCCCCCGAAATTTTAAGAATCCTTATATGTAAATATGAAAGTGATTATTTTACAGGGAGTAATAATACTCAAACTATAGGTAACTAATATGGAGTAGAAGATAGTGTTTGAATATGCTTTTGCTACTTGAAGCCATAATAATCACTTTTGACAGCGCTGGGAGTTTGGATAATTTTGATTATTAAAGCATGTAATAGACAAATAAGGGAAAATTCATTAAAATGGGGACAATGGACATTGATTTCAGCAACACGTCATGAAGATTTGTGTTTATACCAAGAGGAACCCCAAATTCGCAAACTTATTATGTGTACTTGTGTATTACAGACTACCTATTTTTTTCCAAATAAGTTTTCTTGTACGTTACATTGTGATGCAGTAACAGTTTACATTGAGATGCAGTACAAAATACATTGTGATGCAGTAACAGTTTACATTGAGATGCAGTATATAAATGAGATGAAGTACAAAATACATCCAAGTATACATTGAGATGCAGTACAAAATACATTGTGATGCAGTAACCGTTTACATTCTAATGTAGTAACCGTTTACATTGTGATGCAGTAACAGTTTACATTGTGATGCAGTAACAATTTACATTGAGATGCAGTACAAAATACATCCAAGTTACATAATTTTTTTAAATTGTGATGCAGTAATAGTTTACATTGAGATATCCAGATACAAGCCATTTAAGAGGGAATCCGTCATTATTCTCATTACAAATATGTTTATATATATTTTTTTCTGTAAGCTCATACATGATAATACTGATAATGGTAACTTGTAACGACCAAAAATAGGATCTTGATCAACGTTATTTCAATCATTATTTCTTCTTTTCTTTCACCTCGTCAATCTTGTATGGTGCAGCAGTGTATGCATAAATCTGAAAGCCTGCAAAAAACACCATCTCAACGATCACCAATGCGTTTTGCAATGCTTGATGGATATGTGACACATCCGGCCAAAAATGATCTACTGTAATTATGCCCACTGCCACCAAACCACTGAGTACAATTCCCTGAAAATAAGCATACATAACAATATTATAGCAAATGCTACAAAGAACATGGATTACATAAACCAAGAGTTCCAGGTTCGAAATAAAATTAAACTAATTTTACTCAAATTTAAGTTCAAGTCACCCAAAATTTTAAGAATCCTTATATGTAAATATGAAAGTGATTATTTGACAGGGAGTAATAATACTCAAACTATAGGTAACTAATATGGAGTAGAAGATAGTGTTTGAATATGCTTTTGCTACTTGAAGCCATAATAATCACTTTTGACATCGCTGGGAGTTTGTGTAGAATACTAATCAAGTTGGAAACATGAATCCATGTGGTTATGTGTGGCGTTAGGAGTGTAAGAGAGGAAGAAAGAGTGGAACCTTAAGAGAGAAATAGAATGATTAGATTAGATTGAATGAAGGTCCAACCCTCTCCACATGTGGAGAGGGGTATTTATACTAAACTACAAACGCCCACACCCGGGCTGTGGATCAGGCATACAGTGGGTAAAGACCCGTCCTTCTTCCACGGTGTTACTTAAACTAATACTAATTAACTAATATATAAACTAACTACGAGCTAACTTAATGCTATTACAATAATTAGGTGACCGAGACTTTTACAGGAATATTTGTATTCCTAACAATCTCCCCCTAAGCGAGTTCACCTTGGAAATTAAGCTCTTTGATCTTTAAGCATTCTTTAGTCTTTGTAGCTCGTAGGTTCTGATTCTTCACTTTTCTGCACACTTTGTACTTCAAGCAAGCAAACTTATGATTTGAATTCCTTTGTGATATGTGATCTTTGAGCTTCTTTGAGATCATCAGCCATAGTAAATCTCCAAGCTCATCCATAGTAGTATCGCCTTCATGTGACGTAGTGACTTAAAGGACCATCAAGCTCACACTCTTCTAGATCAGGAGACTTTACTTTAGAGTTGTGGATCAGGAGACTTTTTCATCAGAGTTGCGGAAACGTTGTTGGTAGTCTCTCAACATATGTTGTAGCAAGTCTCTCATCGTCATAGATAGTGTGGAGGATGTGTGAGCATGAGGTATGGATTGACCCGATTCAGCTGGAAATAGGAGCCATCAACGCCATCTTTATATGAGTCCCTGAAATAAAACAGTTAGCACTAAAGATAGAGAACGAATATGGCTTTGTCATTCGTTCTGCGAGGACAGACTACCCTCAGGTTATGTGAAAACCGACCTATGATCAGGTAGAGTCTCTATTAAAGAAGACTCTCCTTGACAGGAATTTCCAGCTTGTAGTGATGAAATTTTCCAAAGAATCCACTTCGGAATCTTCATACTTAACATGTTCTCATACCGGAATGTCTCAAAGCAGACAACACGGTAGAGTGAATCGGTGAATTGATATTCACGGATTGATGAGAAATTGATTTATAGAAATCACTCGCGTGTCATATGATAAACATTTTTGAGACACGACGAGAGTTTTAAGCTTTGAATCACATTTCCATCAAAAATACTTTTGTTTGAAAGATTATACACAATCAATGTGCTCGAAAAATTAGTTTGTGAGCACATTGAAAGGTTTTAGCAAAAGTATCCGTCAATCCATATCCTGGAACAAGTTTGATTAAATTTAGAATCGCACCATTGTTGCTTTCCAGTTGTCACTTGATCATTGATCCAAGATGGATCTCACATGTCACCTACCAAGAGCTTGAGAGATGTTCGCTCTAGAAGGATTTCCATCTTCATTGTGAATATTTTCATATCACTCGGATGTTCTGGCAATACCACAAGGATAATGCGTAGGACTCTAAATATTTTATCTTATTTTCCACATTGTGTGAAACAATAAGCATATTTGGAATGTGTGTCCTAACAAGATTTATGGATGATCTCTTTGGCTCTAGACTCAATAGTGCGTTTTGATCCGCTCCTGGAGACTGGGGAGGCGTCTCCTGTTTTAGGTATCAACATAGCTCGCAATGAGCGGTCGATACATTACACAGGGTTCCCCGTGAGAATGAAACAAGTTCTTTTAAGAGAACTTGAGTGGTTAGGAAGTTTAGTGCAGTGCGTCACTGGGTCCATGACGTCTTGTCTTCAATACTAGTGTTACCTTAGTAACCACTAGTAGATTATGAATTGAACCCGGTTTCTGCCCTAAGGTTGAATATTTGGAGGGCTATTTCTTTTCACCCTTTCTCATTTCATTTCTTTTTAATTCTTCAACCCCTTCAGTGCTTACCGAGATTTCACCACTAGAACCTTATTGGGTTTGTTCCAGTCCTAGCTCTATCTCAGTCCGCACTCTTCCCTTTCTCACTTTACTCCTTTTTATCAATCATTCCTAAGGACTTCTAATCTATCTAGAGGATTGTCCCTGGGAAGATCCTTCCGGTTCTGGTGGATCATGGGAATTCATACCTAACCTTAACCAGCCTTATAACTCCATGCATAAAGACAAATGGCCGGTCTTTGGTATAACTTCCACAAACGCCTTTTGCTCCCCCTCAATATGTGCATCGATATTCGAAAGTGTTTAGCACATATGTGGGAGCCTATTTATTGAGTCCAAAAGATCACTTTTGATTATCAGATTTCATATTTAAATCACATTCTCTCCCCTGATCAAAAATATCAAATCTTTCGAGATTTTTTATCTCAATTGATTTAAATAAGTTAGGAAGCATTTTTGGGAGAGAAATGCGGTCAATTTGAATATTTTCTGATAAAATGAACTTTTTCTTGCTACCCCTCAATCTGTGAGGGAGGTTGTTATGTGTCAGATTTGATGAGTTCATAAAATTTTGAAGTTTTAATGAAAACTCTTTTAAAATGTTCTCATTCTGACACATAACCATCACAAATCGTTTTATTGCAAGGTTTTGTACAAAGTGTGGAGAGTTTTGATGATACATAAAATTTTGAAAAATCACTCTCCCCCTCAATCAATGACGGATGTTAAAGCTTAAATATTTTCATAAAATATTAAAGTCATTGATTGAGTGAAAATTTTATCAAACTTTTGAGTTCAATTTGATTTTTAATCAAAATCTCAAGGTACCACCAAGTTTTGCTCAAGTACTTCCCGGAAAAATCATAGAAGAGAAGGTACTCGGCGATAAAAAGAAGATTTCTCTTCTTTATCAAGAAATAATGCACTGAAACGTACATTAGATCGAGGAAACATGGATATAAAGTAATCCATGCCCAGGTGAACTTCCCCCGGTAAAAGGAACAACCGTCTTTTTGGCGACGTGTTTTCCCCATTTTGAAAAACAGGCTGCTATCTGAAGTAATAGCAAGCCATATTTGTGAAGTGCGGGTTGCAGCCTGAAATGACTACAAGCCATATTTTTAAGAATGTTTTGAGAAACGACATGTTTTAGAAAAAAAACTTTATTTGAAACCGAAAAACTCTTGCTCAAGCATATGTATGATTCCGTGTCATTATTGAATGACATTTCTAGAAACGTACATAATATTGATTACACAAGAGACATGTCGAGAGAAGAATATTTTTGGAATTTTGAAGATTTTTCATATTTTTTATGGTTTTTATTGGTTTTATATTTTACTATATACAATTTAGATGATACGAGAATTATCCGAGTTATAAGGATACAAAAATTAGGCCACAAACTTTATAAAGTACAAGTTACAAAACAACACAACATCCAAGATACACAGATAACACAGAACCCCACCACCAAACACATCATTCAGTGTGTTGTAGAAGGCGGTAGTCTCCAGCTCGAACTCTGCTACCCACGTAGCACTCCAAACTACGGAAGATTCTTCTCAATTTCAATCTTTTGCGGATACCAGCCAAAAATTTCTTGTTCCGTGTCAGGTCGTGGTCAGTCCAGTGGTTGGTATATCTTCTTGATCCATAGTTATACACATGGTATTCTTTCACTCTGAAGTCCAAAGCCTCTTCAACCATTTGTAAAGTACCATCACTGAACTTGTGTATTTCATTGAAGCGCAAGACCATAGGAACGTTGTATCTGTCACGAAACACCACAGCCAGAGGAGATTCCATAACTGTAAAATCAGCAATTGGTTCCATACTATTAACATCCCATAGAGGTCTCGTGAGATTGATAGCTTTCTATGCCAAGCTGGAAATCTTCGACCCTTTTTCTAATGACGATACCCCGGACCCAATGAAGTACGGCAAACACAAGAGTTTTCTTTTCACGAGATGGCAGGTGATGCAGCTTTCCTTGAAGGTGGAGCAGATACAGATCTTCAAAATCATTAGGGCGAAGATGTTTGAAGTCACCTTCGGATATGATGTAATCTTTGAAGTCAGCTCGACGGAGAGTTACACTTTTAAGATAGTCATATCCATGGATAGGATGTATCTGTATCTTAACCACACTGATGATCTGAAGTGGTGATCGAACAGACTTACGGTCACTTTGAGCTTGAAATCGATCTATGTAAAATTGCTGCTTCTTTAGCCACCAATGAGAAATACCCAGGGATGCGGAGATGTCGTAGTCAAATTCTTGATCAATCCACATGCTATCAGGGACGAGCTGTTCCAACCCAACATCTGAATAATGGGCAGCTTTCATCTTGGTAATAGACAGGGCTGACTTGCATTGTCTAATGCCAAGGCTGAGATATTCAAGGTCTTTGTTGAAGAAGAACTCTGCTTGGATTGTTACATGTCCAGGAGTGCCACCTAGAGGAAGTGGATTGTTGTAATTAAACTTCATGATTCCTTCATCCACAATATTGTTAAACATTTTGTGACACTCTTCCATTTGATATTGTAGATGATTTACATCCTGATGAAAGACTTTGACAATGTTGAAAGTTGGTCCTTCCAGGTCTTTTTGAGTAAGCCTTAATAATCCACGCTTCTTACAAAACCATGTGATAAACGTCCCCATATCACCTGTTTGTGATAGTAGAGAGTCTTCAGACGGAGGAACGAAGCTGGTGGTGATAGCATTGATCCAGTTGTTGTCATTAATTAGAAAATCAGAAGAGGGAATAGTCCAGTTAGGCTCAGGTGAATGTGATTGCTTATCATCAGGTTTCCACCATGTCTTCTTGTCTGCTTTAGTTAAGTGAATAGGTGGTGGATCATTAGAGTCTCTCCTGGTGAACGATTTCCACCACTGTCTTCCCGGGATATGAGTTGTGGAAGCATCATCTTCATCGTCATCAGAAGACTCAGTATGCTGTGGAATGACAGATTCTTCATTGAAGGCATGATCATCATTGACAGGAGATGCAATAGAGGTTGCACCAACGTCAATGGTGGTCCATGCAGCATACTTTACCTGCTTGGCATGTTTGGATGGTGCAGTCTTAGATGACTTGTCAGTTTGTTGTTGCTTTGATGATGAGGTGGGTTGTGATGGTCTAGTAGGAGCTTGGGAACCACCAGGTAGAGAAGAAGTTCCTGATGGACCAGATGCCCCAGTAGGTGGAGGAGGTTGAGGAGGTGATCCAAATGGGGGCCTGGGATGACCCTGACGCCTCTGTTTTCTCTTTCTTTCAATTTCCATGTCTCTGGCGTGTTCCTCAGCATCATCTTGTCTGATGGAGGCATCTAATGCTTCATACAATTTGACATGTGCTTCATGTCCTGTATGTTGACCTTTTTCGTACATGCTATGCTGGAAAATTACTTTCATATCATTGATGGGAAGGTCTTTGAATCTGGATCTGAGGGGAGCTTCAAAAGCAATGCTGACAGCTTCAGCTACCTGTTCGTTGATTGCCTGAGATACTTGTTGTTCAAGATCTAGATGCTCTAACTTGTACAATCTGCTGCTGTGATTAGTAATCGTTTTAGGCAGATCGAGATTCACTAATTTTTGTATTATTGAGGCATGCTTTTCCAACTTCTCATGGATGGTGAGGTTATCTTGAACAATATCAGCTGTGATGCTAGCTAATGTATTCAGATCCAGTTTCTTCTCAATGGTAGCAGTAGTGGCGGATTCAGTCAGTTTCTCTTGAGTTGCAGCAGCTTGAGGGGTGTCAGTGTTGTCAGGAGCTGCAGTAGGAGTTGGTGCAGACTTGGTAGGAATGGTGGAATTGTCTTGCTCAATAGGCACATCAACCATCGAAACAACTTCTTCTCGCTCATCACCAGACTTGTCACCTTCAGCATCATCAGGCTTATCCACGAGGAATTGATCTCCAAAAGTATCAAGATTCTTAAATGATGCCAGGGTTCCAGTAGAGCTGTCAGGTTCCACGACAAGCTTAGGATCATTGGTCTTGAGTTTGAGATTACCTTGTAAATCGGGATAACCAGTAGATACAAACTTGTCATGGAGTGGGTCAATGGGTGTTTCAGACTCAACTGCTTTAACCTGCATAGGTTTATTACTGGTGACATCTTGAGTAGCTAAGTTGGAGTTGTCACCCTTGAGGGCTGAGCTAGTATGAGTCTCTGAGCCACTTGAGTTAGCCGGTTTCCCTATACTTGGTGACGATGCTTTGTCAGGGGACACTTTTGCAGATGAGGATGTTGGAGATCGTCTTTTGAGGATATACTTGGAGCTGGTTGATTTGGAGGCAGGAGACGATATTTTCAGCAAGGTGTGTGCAGCCAGTTCTTCCTTGGAAACATCCTTGCCTTTTCCTACCACATGCTGGAGTTGTGACGTCTTGTCTGACACATGTTCTTTGATGCTGACACCACTGACTGGAGGCATAGGTGGCATGTACACATCCTTCAAACTTTCAGCAGTTGCCATTTGAACCAGTTCTTCTTCTGTGAGAGGCAATTGTGTGGTGCTAGGTGCAACTTTAGGATCATTAACACTCGGTGGGATATTCTTGGTGCTGGGTCTTTTTCCCCCTGTGGTGCGTTTCACCCATTTAGTTCCTTCAGAAGACGCAGCTGAGGTTGTTACACCCTTGCGTTTCTTAGATGAGGTTCTTTCAGACTTGGTGGATAAGGAGGGCTCATTAGCAGATGCTTCCCAACTTGCCTTCAGAAGTTTGAGGTAGTCCTCATAATAAGGTGCAGTCAGTATATCACGAGTGAGTAGAGCAGTGGGAATGTCCATGCCAAATATTATCTCGCTCGTACTCTTTGCATCATACTTGAGGAAGCCAACTGGATGTTCATCTGTCGGTTGATGAAGAGGAGAGTCTTCTCTGGGGTGGAATTTAAGAGATCTTTGAAGACTTAATATGATCAACTTAGTGAAGCGAATGCTCGGAATCAGGAGCTTGGCAGATCTCTTCTTATCATCTTTGTTTGCTTCAAGATTTGCCTTATCGACCAAGAACGAGTGGATGGACTGACTAAATTCCTCCCAGATCCGTTCTGCAAAGTTGATGTTCTTCCCATTAACAATACCCCAAAGAATTTGTAGAGATGGAGCTCTAAGTCTTTCGTACCCAGATGTTTTCCCCGTCAGACATAAGTTGATGAGGCTTGCGATGGCTCTCCATGGCTGATAGAGGTCGTGGGTGATAACAGTGGAAAGTGTTGTGACATGAGTGGGGTACCCAAGTTCATTGACAAAGTCAAGTAAGGTATCAGGATTAGGTGGGGGAGTGTATTCCACATTGTCACCAGTTGGTAATATCTGCAGTGCGCTACCAAGAGTTTCCATTGTGATGTTCACCCAATGTTCATCCAGCTGACACTTGTAGGTGTTGGTTGCTCTGTCATGGCAGATAGTGTTCCAGAACTGCTGAATATAGATGGATGGGATTGTGGAGGATGCAGTGAAGGCATTGAAGAATGTGGTGTCTGTGTCTTTGGTTGCCACACACGGGCTTTCTTGGACCTGTTGTGTAAACCCTTTGAAGAAACAGTGTCTATGGTACACACATGTGACCATTTGTAACCATTCATCATGAATGTCCTTCCAGTTGGTACCCATATCCAAGAAGATCTAAGCTTATATGGTATTTCATGCATAGTGACATTCTTGTGGTTAGTGGTTAGGTTGTCAGATTTCCTTGGTCTATGTCTCAAAGGTATTTCAGGTTTATGACCATTTGATTTATGAATTTTAGGTTTTGAGCTCACAAACTTAATCAAAGCACATTTTTTTATCTACTTGAGAGACACATCGAGTTTTCGAGAATTTAAGTATTTCAGAAATAAAAGCATTTGGTTGTCTAATGGTAGATTGATTACCAACAGTTTTCAAGACTGGTTTTCCCAAGATAGATGATTTTGAAAGATTAAGGCTCATTTGACTCTTTGAAACATAACTTGGCACGATGTGTGCACCAGGAATTTTAGAACATGAAGTCAGACTTTGAGCAATGAGATCATTGTGTTTAGTAAACTGTGGAGTAGCCAGATTGATATTCTTAGCTTTTATTTCTTTGATTGAATCACACAGTTCTTTACATTTTACTTTCAGAGTCTCATTTTCCATACGTAATTTAGCCATTTTGCATTCAGTTTCATAAGTATCGTGTTTCCATTTGGCATCATTACGTTGCTCATACATCTTGATATGATTTTTAAGGTTATTGATAGTTGAGTCCTTGTCTTGCATCTGAGTTTTCAGATTGTTTATCATAAAATATTCATTAAGATCAGGCAATTCCGGATTTAAACACGGTTTGCAGTTTTGAAGACATTCTTCTTTTTGTTGTATTTCAATTTCAAGTTCAATGCAATGTTTTTGTAATTGTGAGAACCTTTTTTGAAGTTGATTAAATGTCTCTTTTTCAACCATGTTCTGGTCCATTGTCTTAGAAAACTCAACTTTGAGGCAAGGACTTTCATCATACAGATCATTTTCTCCCCCTTTATAACACATATTTGTCGAGTTAGAGGAGAGTAACAAACTGTCAGTCTTTTTCAACAGATTTGTGTTATAACAAAGATTGATTTGATCTGTATGATGACATACATTAGGGAGTGTTTTGTGTTGATCAATTGACGATACCTCATTGCTTGAGTCCGGTGTGAGTATGTTCTCCATAGCATGGGTCACCAACTTGTTAGAAGTGACAATCTTAACATCTTCTGAATCCATGCATTCAGTGTTGACAGACTTAGCATCCACTGTTAAACCCAAACAATCACTTGATTGTCCACCATGTATCTCAGCCCTATCATCATACACTGGTTCATGTTTTGCCCTTTTCTCGATGTACTCCTTAACCTTATCCAAGTGTTGGAGTAGCATATCTCTGTAGGTGTCAACATCTATATTTGTGTGATCAGCAAAACACTTCATAGTCATCTGACTATCGTAGTCATAGATCATGGAGGATTTTGAGTTAATGAAGCTATGCAATTGTTTGCTAAGCACACATAGGGCAGCTGAGGATCCCTCATTAGTTGTTTCTTTTCGGTCCAATTGTTGTCGTAATTGATCCAAATTCAAGATCATGATGTCTGTGAATGTTTGAACATCTTGACTGAAAAGAGTTATGAATGCACGTTCAAATCCCATTTTGAATCCATTACCCTCTAACAGCACAGAAAAATGTGACTGAAGTGTTTGAAAGCATTCAATGTGACATTCTCTTGCCAATTCAAGCAATTTGCTTGACTGAGGAGTCACATTCTCTTGAGAGTCCGAACATGATTGTACACTTGATTCATCATAAGATACTGGTCCATTCATTTGTAAATGAAACATACCACTTGATGAAATGCCAACACTCAGGATATAGTCACTAAACCCAAACAAGTAGCAAAGTATGGGTAACCGCAGGACTGAGATTATCACATATGAGAACCAGACTCAAACTCAGGTGAGTTATTCGCAATCCAGGAGCAAACCGCAAGTTAGGAGATAACCGCAAATTAGGAGATAAACGCAGAGAAGAGTAAAACGCAGGAACTAATCTCAGGCACGGAGCAAACCGCAGAATACCAAAACCGCAAGATAAGCTAACCACAAAGAACTAACCGCAAACCACTTAACCGCAGGAAGCTAACCACAATGAACTAACCGCAGACCACTTAACCGCAGGAACTAATCGCAGTAGACAAAAGTCCAAAACTGTCACTTTCCTTGCGATTTGTTTGTATTCCCAAAATAGTAATCGCAGGCAAACTAACCACAGAGATCAGGAACTAAACGCAGATAAGCAATGCAACAGTAGAACTAACCGCAACTATGAAATACGCCCTAAATCTAATCCAAACTTCAAATAGACTAAAGATATGGTATAACCAACTGAAACACAATGTTATACTAACACCAAGGATCATAAAAGTACATCCCTAACATGTCTAATAACACTAGAAAGATCAAACCAAGATGTTTTTCAAGAAAGTGACTTCAAACTCACAAACACTACACAAAACCACATCAAATCCGATTCTACAAGGCCCTAAAATGAAACCTTGGCTCTTGATACCAATTGTAGAATACTAATCAAGTTGGTAACATGAATCCATGTGGTTATGTGTGGCGTTAGGAGTGTAAGAGAGGAAGAAAGAGTGGAACCTTAAGAGAGAAATAGAATGATTAGATTAGATTGAATGAAGGTCCAACCCTCTCCACATGTGGAGAGGGGTATTTATACTAAACTACAAATGCCCAAACCCGGGCTGTGGATCAGGCATACAGTGGGTAAAGACCCGTCCTTCTTTCACGGTGTTACTTAAACTAATACTAATTAACTAATATATAAACTAACTACGAGCTAACTTAATGTTATTACAATAATTAGGTGACCGAGACTTTTACAAGAATATTTGTATTCCTAACAGTTTGGATAATTTTGATTATTAAAGCAAGTAATAGACAAATAAGGGAAAATTCATTAAAATGAGGACAATGGACATTGGTTTCAGCAACACGTCATGAAGATTTGTGTTTATACCAAGAGGAATCCCAAATTCGCAAACTTATTATGTGTACTTGTGTATTACAGACTACCTATTTTTTTGCCAAATAAGTTTTCTTGTACGTTACATTGTGATGCAGTAACAGTTTACATTGAGATGCAGTACAAAATACATTGTGATGCAGTAACAGTTTACATTGTGATGCAGTAACAGTTTACATTGAGATGCAGTATAAAAATGAGATGAAGTACAAAATACATCCAAGTTAACATTGAGATGCAGTAGTCGGTGTTTAGTTGTCACATATATGGCTAAATTAGGTTGCCTATAGGTTGCATATTCTACTACAACACTATGTATATTCTACTACACCACTATGTATAATCTAATGCATCACTATGTATAGTCTAATGCATCACTATGTATAGTATCTACTGCGTCATTATGTATGCATCACAGTGATGTATCATACTGCCGCATCACAATAATACTTTAGTGCATTGTTGTGTTATTATACTCCCATCATAATGTATAATCTACTGCATCACTATGTATATTATACTGCATCGCGATACACTAAACAAAAACCTATACATAGATAGTATTACTGCATCATAATCTGCATCACTATATTATCTTACTATATCAAAGTATTATCACTATGTTACTCTACTGCATCACAATATTATTCTACTGCATCACAATACACTAAACAAAATAACAGAATGTAGTAAATCATTTAAAATGAGAAGGAAGATACAAAGTATATTTCATAAACACTAAGATATTATTGTGTTGTTATAGATAATATCTTTAAAAAAAATAAAAAAATAAAAAAAGGTAACTGAAATTATGTTGAATTACGCTTAGATGTTATGAGACCATTTCTTGTCGGCTACACTGTTTTCTAGATTTTCTTGGATGGTTGCAGTAGTTGACTTGTGCATCACAGTGTATACAACTGGTGCATCATAGTCACCGTGACTCTTTTTCTGCATCTTCTTTTTACCATTTTTACCATTCTTGAAAGGTCCCGAAATAGCCTGAGCAATACTACTAACAAGCAAAGACCACGTGACCGCAAACTGCATACAGTTAACACAAGTCCCATCCTATTTGCGACCATCATGTACATCTAAATTATCTATATTGAGATACAGAATATGAAGTAAAATTATCTAAATTATCTATGATGAGTAGGTGGAGACTAGAGAAACATAAACTCAACTGAAGACTCAAAAACATTTATATGAAGTAAAATTTAGAAGTGTACTGAATGAATGATATGACCATATACTGATTAAACATCAAGGTGATTGAGATGTGTAAGTTAAGAGCCAACATATGCATGTCATAACTTGTCAGCAATGACGATCACTTCCGATGGTCCTGCAGGAATGTTAATAGAAACCATAGCCTCGTTGTTCTGTGAAAATACAAAATAAAAAATTAAATATTAGCTTTTAACTAATCAAAACAAGAATAGTTAACATAATAAACATATCATTTAAAGCATGGGAATATGTTTATGATACATACTTGGAGAATCATTTTTGCATATGTCACATACTGGTTTCCTGGACCATATATCTTCTCAGCCTAATAATGAAGTTTTCATTAAAAAATAATTCATAAATTAGGTACTACAGTGCATGATTTAACTATAGAAGTGGTACCTTAGGACATGATGCCGTTCCCCATGCCATGGCAGAAATAGCCAACAAGAACCAAAAGTATCAGAAATAGATACTCAAAGGTAAAAGTTCAAAAAGACTAATATAGTTGTTGTAAACCTGAGCTCCTCCGGCTTTAAGAATGTGGGTTACGTCGGCCTTCTTTGCACAATACAGTACCTCCAACATGATGTCACTCTATTACACTTTGTTATTTCTAAATAAGTAAAACAAATGATCTACAATTAATGATAAAGATTATGAAAGAAAATACCTTGTAGATGCTGCCATCACTAGAAGGAGGAGTTGCAAGCACTATTGTTTTACACCCGGCAATCTGCAGGCTGGTGGGCATAGTAAGCTAAAAGTCAGCTTATACAACTTACTTGTGTGGGAACTGGGAAGGGCAGGGTTGTGCGTTGCATAACGGGTCAAAACCATTTCAGGTTCAAATGGTCACTTGTAGTACGGGTTAATCATGATTACAAAAACAAAACAATTGATTCACTATTTCATTGAATGAAAACGATGAAGAACATGTATACATTTGCGACTTTAACCCATTTGACCCGTTCCTCGGTTAAAATAAAGCATGCACAGTAGAGTCATTTAGCCAAAGTAATGGGCTAAGACAAGTGATTCACTATTTCTTCCTAAAATTTTCTAAACTGTGATCATGAATTTATTTGCAATACTATACTACCATTTGACTTTAACATCACACGCCATTATAAAACATGTATTGAGCATGAATTTATTTGCAATACTATACTACCATTACCATTTAATAACATAGAGCATGTTATGGGCCCCGATTGATGGACCTGGTTATGGGTCTTTGTAGGGAGAAATCAAATGATGAGTTAGAATGTCTGTTACTGATCCATCCTTCTTGTTTCATTTACTCATGACTTTTGAGAGCTCGCTTGAGAAAACTCTCCGATCTCTTTGAAAAACACAGGATTTCTGGAAAAGACAACTTGCCTTCCCTAGTCTAATTATTTCATTTATATATAAGGGATTACAATTAACAACTGCTTAAGACCAAAAAAAAAAAAAAAAACTACTAAGATACTTTATTCTTGCAGCTAGCCTTATAGACTATAGTGATATTAACAAAGCAATCGCCCAACTTTGAAACAATAAATGAGAGTGACGATAAGAACTAACCAGCAAACAAAGATTCTGAAAAGCGAGAAACTTGAGATGGTAAACACGGTCATGCTCCACTTTAAGTGCACGGTAAAATGATAAACACAAAAGCAGTCACTTGAAGGATTACACATAGCTACATAGTAAGGTGCATTAGCAAAATAATATTTCCTAATTCGAAAAACCTGCTTACCGAACAACAATACAAACAAAAAAGGCATAAAAACGCATATACCTTCCAGCTCTATACTTATAAGCACCAATACTAATTTGTGCCCTAAGTCGAAAAAACAATCTAGATGCTTCCAAACCACATCTAATAACTGCATCATCCTCATTCCCTAACTCAATCATAACTGCATCATCCTCATTACCTAACTTAATCGAAGGTGGTAACAGATCAGGTGAATTGAATATGACGGTTAGTGTTTAGGTAGTGGCGGCGGTTGATGTTGACGAAGGTGACAGCGGTGGCATGGTGGTGGTAGCGGTGGTGGTGATAGATCTATTGGTGGCGACAATATCGGTGATTGTGGCATTGCCAACGATGGTGGTGGTGGTCGTGAGTGAGATGACGGTTGAAGGTGGTGGCAGTAAGGGTTTAAGTTGAGGTGGCGGCTGAAGGTAGTGGTGGTGAGTGTGATGACGGTTGAAGGTGTACACATGGAGAGGGGAAAACACTGTGTGTGTTGGTTAGAAAAGAAAAAAAAAAAAGATAAGAAAAAATAGAAAAAAGACTTTATATATCTCATGGGTGAAATGAAAAAGGTACCCCTGACAGTTATAAAAAAAGAAGGGTGGGGAGAGGACACGTGGCGCAATCTGGTGGCTTCCAACCCTTCTCAAAAGATCCTGTATATATAATAAAAATGCATGCAAATCGTCAATAATCGCAAGTATACACCTATGTTCTTTAATATCATCATGAAATCATCATCTTTTTTCATAAAAACCTTACACACGGCCGCAATATTGTCGATGCACGCCTTATAAGAACATACGTGCACACCTTCAAAGAAAAATTTTGTATTTCCAATTTCTTATCAAATTCTTTAGAACGACTATGTTTTTTTTAAATCATACATGTTGTTTTTAGAACATATGTGCAAAAATACAATTATTGAAGGCGTACATGTATGTTTTTTGTGGTTCTCTCAGTTCTCGCAGATAGGATGGTTCTCGCAAGAAAGTCTCACTATATATATATATATATATATATATATATATATATATATATATAGGGGGATTTATTTTCAGAACCCTGTTAAGTGCGGGAACTGCGAGAACTCCAATTTTGCATTAGAAAACATGCATGTTCACATAAAACATGTATGTTTTCTTACATACACCTTAATACACATGCCTGCGTATTAAGGTGTATGTAAGAAAATATACATGTTTTATATGAACATGCATGCTTTCTAATGCATAATTGTAATTCTCCCAGTTCCCGCACTTAACAGGGTTCTAAAATAAAACCATTTTGCATTGATTTGTTGCACTTAACAGGTTTTTATATGAACATGTATGTTATGCATGTATGTGTATTAAGGTGTATGTAAGAAAACATACTTGTTTTATATGAACATGCATGTTTTCAAATGCAAAATTAAAGTTCTCGCAGTTGCCGCACTTAACAAGGTTTTGAAAATAAAGATACACTATATATATATATATATATATATATATATATATATATATATATATATATATATATATATATATATATTTTTTTTTTTTTTTTTTTTTGTCGGGCTTATATTTTTGATACGTGTGGCTACATTTTTTAGTACATGTGTTATGTGTACCCCTTTTGTTTATTTATTTATTTTATGTTATTGTTAAAATAAAGTAACGAGACTTATATATTTTCTTATATTTTTTCATGTTTATTTTATCTAAAGTAGTAATGATAGCATGCGATCCGAACAAACCACCATAATAGAGCATATCTATACTACTTATAAAGCATATTAACACTTCCCTCATATTAATTTTTTAAGATTTTCTAAAATAGATTTTTAAGTAAATACAAGTAAATAAGCATCATTTACAATTATTTGAAGAACACATAAAATAAAAAAAACACTATTCAACACATACAATTAATACATAATTTAATTCACCCCCTCATCAAAATATACAACTGTTTAACCACAATGGCACAATGTGCAATCTAATTAAGCTTTCAAAACATAAACCAAACACTTAAAAATAAAGCCATCATTCCAATTCCAAAACATAAATCTATGAAAACTTTTGCTTGCACCAACTTTAAACAATTTTCGAAACATAAAAAAGAGCACATATAAATTAGAGTTTAAGTAGTATATTCGATTAAACCATTAGTACAAACATCTAATACACAAATTCTAAAGAAGTTGCATGATTTTTTTTTGTCAAGCTACAGCAGTTGCATGTTACTGTCGATCAACTGGTTAGCATAATAGCATTCATTCAATTACCATGCACAACTCATAACAGTTGCATGTTACTATCTCATATCCACAACAAAAAATAGTCAACATAAAACAACTGCAAGAATATCACGGTGCATCTCCTCAGATACAACAAACCACAACAAAAACCCCATCCTTCTCAAGATCTTAAACGAGAAAAATAAATAAATAAATAAAGTTTCAAATAAAAAGATCTCGGGTTTGGTTTTCGAATTAATAAAATATCTTTAAAAATCCAACACAACCCATCATCGATCTATTGAAAACAATAACCAACAAATCCATGGTTCAAGGCTTGTGTCATTCATTTGTGTGGTTCGGGATCTTGAAGCCAACACATAGATGAAGTCATGAAACAACGGGATATTGAAAAGGGTTTGTGTTTTGAAATCAAGACAACCAAAAAGTGGTTCGTGATTCTGTGCTAATCGGCTGTAAGATGATGTTTTTATGGTTAAGTATTTTTTTGAAGAGAGAAATAAAATTGAGTGGTGGCTTGTAAATGTTTGTAGGGTTAAGTGGTTGATATATCTTTTACTCGTAGGTTATAGTGGTATTATGGGCCTTGTCTTAATAATTTGGATTCAAGTGGGTCGCACTTTGTGATGAAGTTTGTTTTGTTATAAAATTTGTTTGGACCGAGGCTATAAAAAGAAACGAAAAGGCCGGATATTATTTTGACTTTTGAGATGGTCAGGCTTGGTTGATTTTGCACTACATTATATGGTGACCCCGAAATACAAAATTAAAGATCTCGGGTTTGGTCATCATCAACTTTTTTGTATCAAACTAAAACGAAAACTAACTCAAACTCACATGGTTCGTGACTTATATCGCGTGAGTACATTAATATTTTTATATGAAATAGTATCCTATTGCTTAAAGATATTACAACAAAAAAAAAAATCTTTCTCTATAAAGTTAACGTCACAGTAATCATATAATAGCAAACTATTGTTCGCCAAAATTTTCAATCACAAAGTATCCGCCGCCGCAACGCGCGAGTACCCTGCTAGTATGATTTATTTATATAGGAATGAAACCTTTTATGTTTTGTACGCGAATAGTCCATCATCTTTTCTTTTATTCTTTTTCTTCCAACCCGTTAAACCAAGCTAACTATATTGATATATAATTCAAACTTTTATAAAATTGTATGTCTTTGACCCTTGTAGTTTCTTTGCTTCTTCCCTATATACACAGCTACAAACCCTAAAGGTAGTTTTTAAAGTTATTAGGTAGGTTAATGGTGTGATTGGAAAGTTTTTTTTTTTTTTTTTTTTTTTTTTTTTTTTTTTTTTCAATAATATATATATTAAACTTCATCATTTTTATTATGTCAAAAGTGTATCAATATTGGGCTCGTTTGTTCATAATCTAGAAGCCTTTTTATCGGTATTTTTTTATTAAACAAATCGCTAAATATTTGTTAAATATTTAATAAATAAAGTTTGCTATAAAAAAATCCGCACATAGCAAAAAATTCTAGGTAGTTTCCATAAGTTTTTACATAGTCTGAGGAGCTGTTTTGTAAATGTTATCTCTGTATGTGTAAAACAATAATTTGGGCCTTAATATTGGAACCTAACCGGAAGCCCAATACCAATACGAAGTGAAACATTGCCAAAACGGCGTCGTATTTGAACGCCTTTTAGTATTATGGATATGTTTGGCGACACGTAGCAGTAGCAGCAGTAAGCAACAAGCAGTAATAAGCAACAAGCAGTAACAGCAAGCAGTAAGCGGTAGCTGTTTGTTTAAAAAACATGGTTAGTAACGTACTTGTAGTTGTATTATAAAATGTAAAATTACCAAAATGGTATATACGCATTAAAATAAAAAACTGAACATTATTTTTAAGGATATATGGGTGATTTCATAAATAAAATGCTGGAGCAGTTCCATAATGCTTGTTCAACAAGTATTTCAAATAGAAGTAGTTCGACAATATATTAATTCTTGTTGCTTTGTTGCCAAACAAGCTTTTCAATTAAACTGTTTACCGTTTGTCGCTCCTAAACGATTTTGCCAAACATAGTTATATGTATAATAATCTGCAAAATGTGTTCTAGGCCATTGCTTATAGCCCGTCTCCAAACCCACACTCTAGTATACGGCCCAAAAAATGAATTGCACAGTGCCTCAACTTTTCGTCTTTTCTAACATATAAAGCCTTAGAAATCGGTTCTTCAATGTGTTATTAACTAATTTTAGTATCAAAATCTTTTCACATAAAATCATACTTAATACTTCGAATATAATGGATAGTCGTGAAGCCAGAGACACCAGCCGCAGCAACATGAGAGACGCCAAAGGTTTAGCAATATCTAATATTAGTTTGAACGTTTATTGAGCGTCTTTTATTGTTACAGTAGTTGTATTCACAATTATTATTATTTTTTATTTATTTAACGTGTTATGCATAGTAATGTTGTAACACCTAGATCCACAAATGTCGTTTTTAAGAGAATTAGTTTTGCTATTCAAAAAGGGCTAACGGCGCAGCTTGTTGCTCGCTTGCCTTCCACCACTATGTAAATTCAAGTCAATAAGTGTCTAACAACAACATATATAAGCTACCTTATTTATTACTTTATTATTATTTATTTTTTTAGAATTTCTTTATAATTCTCAAGAAAGAGTGGAACTCGTAGAAAAGGCTAAACACGCAGAGAAAGCCAAACGATATGATGGTATAAAACTCTACTTTTTTGTTGTTATGTTTTGATATGATGGTATAAGACTGTAAGTTCTTCTATTTCATAAATTCTTTGTACAAACTGTTAGTCTTTTCTTAGGGTCCAAAAAAGAAACCCTTTAAAACTGTTTAGTTCACAAATAATACCTTTAAACTTGTTAGTTACTTACTGACAGTAATAGTGATCATTAATGACATTAATCTAAATTCCTTGCCAGACATGCTTGTTGCTATGCATGAGGTTGCGAAGCTAAAATTTGAACTAGCTGAGGAGGAAAGGAACTTGTGGATACTTGCTTTTACCAACTTGACTCAGGAGAAAGGGCAGGAAATAAGGAACTTGAATGAGGAAAAAAAGACGTCTAAGACGTCATTTATGACTTATGTAAAAAACTATACAAAGCCAAGCTTAGAGGACCGAATTAAGAGCGCTATAGAGTCGGTTAACACTGTGTGCATCGATACGATAACCACAATAGACAAGTACCTGCTGCCAACATCATTGACACCTGATTCTAAGGCGTTGTACTACCTCATGTGAGCTTATCTTAACACTTGACTTTGGAAGATCGTTGTTAGCTTTTTATTTCTCAAACTTTCTTTAATATCTCTTATCAGGAAGGCCATTTGCTACCAGTATATGGCTGAGATCGGAACCAGATCTGCGATAGAAGCTCAGAAGTTAAAGGAGAAGGCAATAGAAGCATATGAGGTTAATTTTGTTTTAGCTGTTTTTTATTGTGATTATTTAATTTGAAGAACAAACTAAATCAATGATGCTTACTAAAGTCGTGATATCCCATTGTAGAAAGGGAGCGTGGTAGCTCACGATGAACTCCCCGCCACTAACCTTTTAAGGCTTGACATTGCCTTTTATTTTTCTGTCTTGTGCTCTGCTATGTCAAGGCATGAAAGGTTTGCTTTTCGTACCGTTTTTCCTCATTTAAAACACATACAGTACAATACTTATTTTGATATAGACAATTTGTTTCATAAATCTTTAGGGCCTGTTCTATTGCAAATGAGGCGATAAAAGAAGTTCTGGATGACATTAGAAAACATAGTGAGGAACTTAGTATTGAAGAATGCATCAGGCATGCAGCTTCTTTACTGCCGTTCTTCTACAATCTCGAACAGTGGAACCATGAAACATGCAGGTAATACCTATATATTAGAGATAGCCGAAGCTCGGTTTGTAGGCTTAGGGTCTGTTAGGGTTTTATTATGTCTCATGTAACCTCTATATATTGTTGCTGAATAATATAAACTTACGGGGAATTATGTAGTCTAACATGGTATTGGAGCGGGTCTGATCCTCAGATCTAGGTTGCTACGTTTAGCCGCCTCCCCTAAGCCACCCCGTCAAACCTTAATTGCTACATTTATCAAAAGAAAAAAAAAAAAAGTATTTTCTATATTGGTTAGAGGAAGAGGATGATCGGATGCCACCTGGTGAGGTGGACCAACCTGGTTTTGGTTTTGGGAGGTGCTAATTCCGTTCCTGAAGGTGGCTTTAATTTCAATCAATAGAAGGTTTTTTTTACCAATCAGTAGCAATGTAGTTTTGATGGATAGTTTTGACGGATTGATATGTCAAGCTAAAAGTAGTTGTTTTATTGTTTGAAAAAAAAAAAGAAAAAAAAAAGGTTATAGTTGTTTTATTTTTTGTTTGTTAGTCGATTGTTCGTACGGCTTTGTTATCAGTCGACTAAAGTTGACCGTTGGTACCAGTCTCTAAAGTCGACCGTTGGTACGGTTTGGTTACCAGTTGACTTAGCCGACCGTTGGTACAAGTCGACTAAAATCGACCGTTGGTAGGGTTTTTATACGAGTCAACTAAACTTATGCTTTTATTACGTTAATGTTTTGTTTTTCTTTTCTTTTCTTTTCTAGTTTATTACTCCAGTCTGAGCTTTCGCGATTTCGCCGCTCGGACTGTCGAGGAGTATTAGAGATAGCCCAAGCTCGGTTTGTAGGCTTAGGGTCCGTTAGGGTTTCATTATGTCTCATGTAACCTCTATATATATTGTTGTTGAATAATATATTATACTTACGGGAAATTATGTAGTCTAACATGGCATTAGAGATAGCCCAAGCTCGGTTTGTGGGCTTAGGGTCTTTTAGGGTTTCATTATGTCTCATGTAACCTCTATATATTGTTGCTGAATAATACATTATACTTATGGGGAATTATATAGTCTAACACTATAGCCATAGGTGATAAGTGTTGACGTGTTAATGTGTTATCTTGTATTTTTTAAAGTGTTTTTAATATTCATGTGTTAATGATGATTTCTAAAACTTACCACTATAGTGATCTAAATCTATTATTTAAAACAGTTTAGGAGGTTTTATGGATTCAAACAGACTTTTGGAAATTATAAACTTGTTTGGACTGTTTGATCTATGTCGGCCTCGTTTTTTATAAATAATTGCTATAATATTTATCTAATCCTAGAATAGAATTGTAAGTTGTCCCCCCAATCTGACTTCATTAATGCAGGACGCCTGGAAATTGTAAGGCGCAAACTTAAAATCTTCAAGCGATACTAAAATCCATACTTTTCATTAATGCGACCTGCCGGCTTGTTTTGAGGTTGACCTTAGGGAATTCGGTAACAGTGCTGAAATGATAAAGAAAGATCGTTAGACAAGTCCCCTGGCCGAGCCCGCTGGAACCCCCTTCGAAGATCAAATCAGTATTATGCATACAGAGTTTACACATTAAAATGTAATAGTGCAAAGAGATCATAAAAATACTTCTAAGCTAAGGAATAATATGTACAAGTGTGTTCTCCCACATGTCTTTCTTTGTTAACCTTTCGAGTTTTAGGAGCATATTCTGTTCCAATCATTTTAGTTCTTCACAATCGGTTGTTTTAGGCTTCCTGAGCTTCTTTACATTATAGAATAAGGGTAATATCATTAAGCCCCCAAGTTCATATACGGTGAGTGGAGTGTAAACGTAGAATGTGTGGACTTTTAAGGGTCTGTTTGGTTCGCATAATGTTTTTGTCGGAATTGAAATTTGTCTATGGAATTGGAATTTGAAGGAATTGGAATATTAGTGAATTGGAATCCGTAGGATTTGAAATTTGAAAGAAATGAAATTTGCAAAAACTAACGCGTGTTTGGTTGGAAAAAAAATAAAACTGGAAGAAACATATTATATCAAAATACTTAAAATTTTATTTTAATTTAAAATTGATAAACTGAATATTATTTATTAAGTGTAATAATAATAATAATAATAATAATAATAATAATAATAATAATAATAATAATAATAATAATAATAATTGATTTTTGATGATGAACATAACTGAATTCCATGGAATTGTAAACATTCCTCCCTACCTTGCTATGGAATGCTGAATTCCACACATATGGGATTTTGTAGGATTTTCATTCAATTTCATTTGCCAACCAAACACATTAAGGAATGGAATTTAAATTCTGAATTTGTTGAATATTCCAACCAAACACGTTATGGAATGAAATCAGATTCTAATTCCATCAGAATCCTTAAGATTCTGCGAACCAAACGGGGCCTTAGTGAATTGGGTACATTTGCTACTTGTAAGCATTTGACTAGATATGGAGTTTATACAATAGTTAGCTGAGTTACATGTTGGAGCTGATAGAATACCTTAAAGCCAAAAACAAAGTTATAATGCCATAACTTATGTTTTCTAGTCCAAGTGTGGTGTATAATGACGAGTTACATGCGCATAAAGTGTACAACAAAAGGAAACTATAGTCGAAGGCGGTAAAAGTGCTGAAGACATGTGGCCGGCCTACACTAATAAGGATCTACTTGTGTGAGTTTAATTAGCAGGTAGACCATTTGAGACACAGAGAAATACCATTCGTTCAATACAAATGAGCACATTTGAGGCGTTGCCGAACCCAACAACGATGTAAACGAAACCTAAATAACATCTTTCATTGGTTTCCAAGAAGAAAAAACTAACGAGAGAAAATGCGATGATATATAAAGATTTCAAGGTTGACGACCGAATGACCAACACATAGCTAATTAACTAAACACCCGTCCTAAATTAAGCCCATAAATTGCACATAAGCTTAATGGTGAATGTTCAGACAAAGCTTAATGGGCTTATGTTAAATGTCTACTCGATATTGTCTATAAGTTTGAGTTGCCGATAGAAATAACTAAAATTGGTCAAACCTATAAAAAATCTCCAAAATATTTTTCACATAAACTTCCTAATTTCTTAAATCAAAAACTAGGTTACTACTTTTAATAGGAAAAATCAGAAAAATAGATGTTTTTAAAAACTACTACCTCCGTCCCATAAAAACTGTCCAGTTTGACTTTTCAGAGTCAAACTGGTTCAACTTTGATCTTATTTATTTTTGTGAGTATTATATAATACTTTATGAAAAATATATGAATGGATCGAGTTTTAATTGTGTTTTTCATTGGTATAATTTTTGATCAAGTATTATATAACACATAAAAAATATTTAAGGTCAAAGTTGAACCAGTTTGACTCTGAAAAGTCAAACTGGACAGTTTTTATGGGACGGAGGGAGTAACAAAAAAATATTCGGTTTAACCAAAATACTCTATTTTCTCACATTTGCTGAGATTTTAGACCATCGGGGAGACTCTGTTGCCATTTTGTTTTTGTTGTCTTTCCATTTTTAGTGACACGTTAGTGACAAATTGACTTTAGTGACAGTTTAGGGACACCTTAGCTACGAGTTTGTGACAGCTTAGTGATACGAGATTTTCATATGCAATTTTTATGAATTTTTTGTGCGTGTTTCTGTAAAAATCTCAAGGCGGGCTAAAAAACCCACACATGTGCAAAACTTGTTTTGGATTTAACCATTTTTTTTGGTTATTATGTGAAATATGTTTTGGAAATTGGGTATATTTGTCATTTATTCTTTTTAATACTGTAGTTTGCTAATCATAATAAGTACATTGGCAGTTATTTGAAAAAGAGAAGGCAAAAAGTATTTGTATAAATTGTGCTTAAACAAGACCGATAACTTGATACTTTTCTCTAACCTACAAGTGTATATTTTTTACAAATTATCATTGCATATAAGCATGAAGTGATTGAAATGTTTATAAGTATGATTAATTTTATGTTTAAACTATATATATATCACACGTCGATCAGTGTTTTATTGATCTGTTAAAGTGGCTACGTTGATGCAACTTACATAATGTTACCGCACGTTTAGACACATCATTAAACATGCATTTTCAGGTCTGCTAATGATATCTCGTTCCGTTTCATGCTTCTAAAAAGGTAGCATGTTTTCAAATTTTATTGATCGATAAATCTTTTGACAATTATACAATGCGTGAACAGAAACTTTAACAAATTAAAGGAACTATATATTTACCTTCAAATAAAAATCATTACATGAATTTAGGTATTCAAGGATTAGATTTTAAGAGAAATTTTTTTAGATCACCTATGAAAAAAATAAAACAAATCATGCAACAAGGTGTCATGTGTTTCTAAAGTAAACCAAACCAATTAAGTATATGAATTGAGTCTTACTAATAATAGAAACAATGTGATTAAAGAATCTAGAACATAACAACTAAGCTAAAATAGAGGTGATGGTCACATGAAGAATAAAAAACTGGAACTATACATTCTGTTTTATCCATTTGACGTAGGATCAATTATCCTAAACACACATTTACAGATATCCAAATGGAGCATAAAATTTCTATTTTTTTTAATAATATAAGCAAAATGCATTATTGCCTCATAACTTTTTGTTTATGCATGATAAAATGGGTTTCTCGAGTTAGCACGTAAACATTTTTTTCCCTTTTTTATTGGATTTTTTTTTGGGTGTGTTAACGAATGATCTGTTAGCTAGCATGATAAACGGGTTTCTCGAGTTTGCAATTTTACATCAGTTTCTTCTCTCTTCTTGCTTCTATCCGGATAATAGTTTCTTCATACAAAAGAATATTAAAAATATGATGAAATAAGTGATAGTTAGTATTTTTTACATGGCTTCTAACAGAAAGCTTATTTAGCACCTGCTAATCCAAAAGCTGTTTTGATATTCATGGTAGCTTATTATCTTTTAATAATTAATGCATAAGCTAATAAGATGCTTCAATATGCTCACCCAAACATCCCTGGCCCCCCTAATAAGCAATCTTAAACACACCCTAATCATGACCATTAAGTAATCCTTTGGGCACACACTTAACCAAACTGTGAAACTACCCACAACAGCAAAAGATTTGTTATTAGGGTATAGGGTTTCCACCAAAATGCTACAGGATGTGCTAAACATAAAATAAATAGCAATTTAATCGGTGGCTTTTCTTCTTCTGTTTTGGATGCTTGATATGAGTTAGAAAGTTTTTCTTAGCTATAGAATGTACGATAAACATAAAACAAGGCCGTTCTTTATAATTTTCTAACTTTACAATGTGATCCATAACTATTGAGAAAATAACCCATTAGTTCATGCGTATTCTTTGCCTTTTTTTACATACGATATGTCAAAACGAATTTATAAACCTTTTTTGCCAACTTAAGAAACACTAATGCATTTTTTTTTTTTTTTTTTTTTTTTTTTTTTTTTTTTTAATAATAAAAGTAAATAATAACATTACAAATATTATCAAATAAAGAATATTTTCTTTATTATAGAAAGGGATAATTACCAAAACGGATCAGTCGCCAAAAGAACTTTCCTTGAATAGATGTTTTTAAATCACTTTCCTTTAGTGGATCAGGGCAACTTGATGACTGAGCGACTCAACAAGGGTGTGACACGTGTCCTATTATTTTATATTATAGTACATGTATGTGTAAGGTATAATGTATAGGGCAACTCGTACTTTTGGGGCAACTTGTATAGGGCAACTTTTTGTACTTTAATTTAATTTTATATAATCTTATCATCTAATCCTCATTAATCACATACCCACCTCATTTATTTACACACACTCTTTTACTTATTTACACATACATAATCCACAACCCTCATTTATTTACACCACCAATCCTCCCACTCTCTTCTTGTCAAAACTTCCAACCACCACCGAACCTGACAACCACCGTAGCTGAGGAAAACAGTTAAAGAAGTCAGCAACAAAAGTATTAACATGTTACTACTAATCAAGTGTTAGATGTTATTTTTCATAGATTTGTACATATTAATTGTAGATCTGAGCTGTATTTTATTTCAATATTTGAAAATAGTGTTTTTTTTACAGCTGCCTCTCAGCAGCAGCTGGCTTGTCGCCGGAAAGTTGTCATTGTCGGTACTGTATCGGTGAATGTTGATAAAGTAATGTTTATTCTTTTGTTTTCAGATAGATGTGTTATTCTTTAGATCCACATGAGCTTAAGATTTTTTTTTTTTTTTTTTTTTTTTTTAAAGATAAGAGACGGCCACCATGAAGGATAATCGGACTTGGCTACAGCTGTGGCGGCAGAAGCGGAGTAAAGTTTTTTCAGATAAGATTACATTTTCATGAGTAAATTAACACCTTTGATTGAGTAATATGGTTTGACATATGTATTAATTAAGTACCAAAAGAAACGTAATACTTATATGGACATATGTTTTAATTATGGACCCAAAAATTACATATGACTTGCATATAATTTGAGATATGTGGTAACACATATGGTTTTAACACAATGTGGCAATAGTTTGAGTTTATATTTGTTAAAGGTTATATTTAAGAAGGTAAAGTTGCAGTTTGATGTACTTGTGGATTCTATGAAAGTGTTTGAATTTGAAGTTGAATGTATCAAGGTATGTAATAGGTCCTCGAATTACTTGATGGCTGAATGCTTTGATATGGAATTTACATATCATCTAAAATCATCCATCTACCAAGTAATTCGGCCATACACAGCTTGTTACATTGAACTTCATCTGTAGAACCTCAATTATAAAGATACGTCTTTCCAGCGTTTTTGATGGTGTTCGAGAGTTAATTTGAACACCGTCCCTAGTATCATTTGTGTGGTTGATGTTGATCACAAGTTAGTGCCTTTTTTGTAGCCATATCTTTATGGACGGTGTTCAAAAAAACTCTCGAACATCAACAACAACGCTGTAAAGACGTATCTTTATCATTGAGGGGTGGTGGTTGGCGATAATGATATAGCGTGTATTGTTCATGACAGGCCACACTCCTTCATTATCCCATTCAACACGAGTCCTAATACTCACTTTTATCTAGAATCTACAATTGTATCATACTTTATGTAATCTTAGTTAGCTTAATAGCCCAATGTTGTTGTGTTATGCGTGTTGCTTTATTAACTAAAATATTTTTACTTTAAAGTCCATCACGTTATTCATTTTTTAATATTGACAAACGATGTTACAACATATTTAGCCATTCTTAGTGTCCACAACAGTTCCTTTTGTTATTTCATCAATCTAGCAATTTGCTTGGTGCAAGCTTTTGCTCAAAGAGTGATGAAAAAGCAAAAGGGAGTGGTGGGGGCACTCAGAAGGGTTAAGTATGTTGATTTTAGCCTATTTCAGTTGCACAAAGTAAGCTGTAATAGACATGTAACATCGTGTGTCAATATTGAGAAATGAATAACGTGATGCAGTTTAATAAACTACATAATTACTTGTGTTGTGTTTGTTTCTATTGCATTCTTGACATAAAGTTTGTTTGGTTATTTCCTTCTTTCCCTAGGCTTTGAAACCGTTAATAAAACTGGTAACAAGAAATGACGAGGCCGTCTGTACGTGGTACCAAACCGCCAGACAGTACCCCCAAGAGGATTGCGAAGCCGTTGCCGACTCGTAGTCAAATTCTTCAATATCTTCTTGTTCAATCTCCTCATCACCATCCTCTGGTTGGGCATCTTCAAACAAATTCATCCGTGGCATATTGGCCAGTTGGTTCGCATGATCTTCTGCGAGTCGTTTTTTTCTTTGTTTCTCTGCTGCTGCTTCCTTTTGCTCTCGCCCCATGTTTAACTCAAACTCGTTTTCCCACTGGATGTATGTTTCGTCAGAATCTCATACATAGTCATCTGACTTGGGGCTCTTTTTTTTTCTTCAACAATACCTGTTACATATAAATAAACCAAATTAATTTGTAGTAAGCATAAATAAGTTTCTATTAGATTATTACAAAAAAATAAAAATCTAACATACATTTATTTTTCTCATCCTTTGAGACACTTTTTCGTCAACCAATTGCTTTCTGCAAAAGATTAACAAAATTAGGACACATAATATACAAGTAATTAATTTTTTAAAACAAAAAGAAAAATAAAACTACATACTTTGGGGGTTTCTCTGTCTGCAACTCAATATTTGCATCAGTTGCTGGTCTTTTTTTTGATGATGAAACTGTTTTGGATGAAGACATTCTTGGTTATGCTTTAGATTAGGATTCACAAACAGTATTTGGTTTTACTCGTGTTTAAGATTGGATGATGTAAATTGGGTGAATAGAACCCTGCCTATATAGATGAAAAAGAGGGCAAACCAAGAGGCACCATTTGAATTAACTATACTTTATTTATTGGAAGTTCAATGTAATAAATAGTTGAATTTAGTTTAATGTTAAAAGGTGCAATTAACTGTTAAAAATAACTGCACTAATATAATTGTAATACAGAGTGTAACCATTATGTAACCAAAACAAATATAATATGTTTAACTTTTATTTGTAGTAGCAATTTAGTTGGCGCAACCTTTTGGTCAAAGAGTGTTGAAAAAACAAAATGAATTGTTCGGGGGACGCATAAGGGTTGTTCATTTTAGCCTATTACATTTGTACAAACTATGTTGCAATAGACATTTAACATTGTTTTGAGGATCGAAGCAATGAGACCATCATTCACTAACCATACTCAATTAATATAGAATGATAAGAAGGAAAGAGAGGATGTCGTAGAAGTGTCTTTGGTGCAAATACAATTTTTTGTCATATCCTCTTTTTCCTTCTTATCATCCCATATTGATTGAGTCTACCCAAGAATTCTGAGTTCCCAAAATATATTATAAGATACGACATTCATTAGTTTATTAGGTACTTATTTAGGGTCTTTTATTTTATACATTGAACTTGTGTATGTCATGGGCTTTTTTTTTAACTTAAATGTTATGTGCAAGGTTTATTTTGTTATATGTAAAACTTTTGTTATTTTCAATGGTGAATTGATAGTTTTGCATGGGGAAGATGAACTTCCTGCGTCGGTTACAACAGTAGTTATGTCATCCCCTATTTATATTCCTGGTTTAGTTACTAAATAATATTTCTAACCTAACTTATCATATCAGCCACCCTACTCCGTCATCCATTATCCATGGCTTCTACTTCTTCCAACAACATCAATGAAATCAAAGCAGCATCTGGGTCTTATAATTTGGCAACAGCATTCAAGTTCTATTTCAACAATGAATTTACTGAAGAGAAGGGTTGTTTGAAAAGATACTTGGATGAGCGTAACCAACTCGAAAAGAAAGTAGAGGACCGTCAGGTTACACTCAATGAGACTCATCATCTGCGTTCATTCAACCAAAAAGCAGTTCAAATTCTTCGTTGTCTAGTTGAAACACAGGAAAGGGAGCGTAAAAGGATTCTTTTGTTGACACAGTTGTAAGTAAACCCAAACCACAAAGTCAGTCATATTCAATAAGGATTGAGTTTTGAAAATAAACCCAAACCACACAATATTTTCAATTGAATAGTCATATTCGGCATGACTTTAATAGTCAAACTAGGTATGACTTTAATAGTGGTATTAGTCACATTTTGCACCCAAAAATATGTTTACTTTGATATTGTATTCTGGTATGTAAGTGGGTTATTAGTAACGCTATAAACCGTTTACAAGTTACCATATAACGTTTACAAGGGTTAGTAATTTAGTTTTTGGTTTACGCTGACTTTAATAGTCAAAAGTGGTTTTTCCAAACACTGCACTATAGAACTTTACTGCATATACATGCTAATGTAAATGGAGAAACATAAAGCATCTAAAAAGAAGCATATAATTTCATTGATGAAAAGTAGAGGTCTTTGGGTTTATGTTTCTATTGGGCCAAGTTACATAAACATTGAAAAAGTTGCCCATAGTTTATAAAAGTTGCCCAATCAAAATTTTGCTATTTGTACCTGACACTTGTCATAAGTATACAGAAGTACAAGTTGCTCAACAATACTGTGGGATTTTGTCAGTAAGTGGTAAAATTAAAAGTCAAACTACAAAACTCAAAATTACTTAACGCTAGATTAAATCTACAAGTAAACCATCATTCAATTGAACTATACATAATGAAACCCATAAAAGCAAACCAACATTAACAAAAGAAAATACCAAGAAATACAAATGTAACATACTAGTGTTTATAATTTTTGTAAGGTTCACATTGTTATAAAAATTTGTTTTGCAAGTTATGAAATACAAATGTAACATAATAGTGATTGGGTTCAGTTTCACATTAATTATAACTAGTAAATATTGATTTGATTGATATGAATTAGACCAAAAAAGTCTGCCTGGGAAGACAACCACTATGTAACAATTTATTGCGGGTTTAATTTCTGCAATGATTACGTTTACCACTTGTTTACTACTAGTAATTTTTTGTATTTTATATAATGGGAGTTGCTCATTCTATGGTTTC
The DNA here is from genome assembly GCA_030686995.1 of Artemisia argyi. NCBI lineage: Eukaryota > Viridiplantae > Streptophyta > Magnoliopsida > Asterales > Asteraceae > Artemisia > Artemisia argyi. The sequence goes on along the minus strand of JARVZY010002270.1, from coordinate 877 downwards.
ATGTCTTTCTTATAGGTGTTATACACAACACAAAACCTAGCTTGTTTTACCATAACCAGAGAATCATCAAAAAAATGGCTGAAAAACCTAATCTGAAAGAACTTCAAGAGATGAGTGGTTCAGATGAACTACATAAATTTATAAAGTTCCTGTTCTCTCAAGAAATTCCGATGAATGAAACGATGCTCATGTGGCTTGGTGAGCGACGCGATGAGCTCCGTATCAGCATTGACAAGCGTTCAGCGAGAATGAATGAGGTTTTTGACCTTAACTTCGATGAAGAAGAAGCTGCTGCTGATACCTATGAATCCCTTCGTGAGGTTCAAGTGATGGAGGTCCGTTTGCTCGAGTCCTTTGCGGCCATTCTGAAAGAAGTTCGTGCTCTTATATCCAAGAAGGAGCATGCCATTGCCACCTTGAATAAGTATGATTAGGACTAAAGGTTAATTGTTGTTTAGGTTCTTTTGTGTTTGTCAGTCGTGTAGGTACTTTGGTTTGGTTTGGTGGTCTTTTATTTTGATGTTGTTTGATGGTTTAATGGAACTGCTCTGCAATTACCCAGTTAAATAATGAATGGTATTTATGTTTGAATGTAACATTTTTGTTTAATTTGTTGAGGTATTTATGTGTGACACAAAACCATGTTAACAAATCATAGTGGTTGTCAAACCCATATGAACTATAAACATTATCAGCACAATCACACACAATGCTTAAAGATTTTATGATCCAGATAGCTTGTATATAGTTACTTACAGATGTTTTAAGGGATGCGTATAGCAGCTTACTTGTGTAAGTCCTCGTTAAAACAACATTTGACAATAAAAGTCAACTCTTTGTTGCATAATACATGAACAACTCTGTTTTTGGGTTAAAA